>PVKM010000280.1:0-121361 GCA_004027735.1 Carollia perspicillata | reverse complement strand
CCCTCTAAAATCAATTTAAAAATACTGACCTGGGCCCTGGCTGGTGTAGCTCAGTGGACTGAGCACGGGTTTGTGAAATAAAGAGTCACTGGTTCGATTCCCAGTCACGGCACATGCCTGGGTTGCAGGCCAAGTCCCCAGTTGGGAACACATGAGAGGCAACCACACATTGATATTTCTCTCCCACTCTTTCTCCTTCCCTTCCCCTCTCTCTAAAAATAAATAAATAAAATATTTAAAAAAATACTGACCTGGATTTCATAAAATATCCCATAAATGAGGAGTCTACTATTATGGTTATCATGTCTCCTAATATTTTAAATGCAGAGACAATGTCATCACTGCAGTTTCAGTATCTTAAAAAACAAACATTTGATAATAATTTTCTCAAAAACTCATTAAGACTGATTTTCGACTTGGGAGGTTTGTCAAGAATCTGTACTCTAAACAGGCACTGTAAGTAATTCTAATGCACATATCAGAATACGCAGGACCCATATTTTAAGAACCACTGCCCGAGAGACAAAATACATCAAGCTTTCTCTGGTTGGTCCTAGGTTATCCTGGCAACTTGTAGACTTTGTAGAATCAGATGGAAAATATCTATGGAGCCATAACAGCCACCAAACTAATTCGTGCAAAAGCACAAACTTGCTTTGGAATTCTTGAAGTTCTGTTGTATTATAAAGGAGCAACATAACCAAATGAAATGTGCAGAGTGGAGAAAACCGTTTTACAAACGCTTAGGTTAGTAAAGGTGTTCAGGCTCAGTGACAATACAGTTCGAGCTTATTAAACAAGTTTCAAATTATCTCCATGTTCATGATTAAATCTTAAATTCTCTATTACCTTGTTTAATATTGACTAAGGACCTAGGCTGAGGGAAAAGTACTAGAATTGGCATATAGAGCCTTTGCAGGCACAGGACCTAAATCAAATGGTTAAAAACAAAAACAAAAAACCTGTACTGCAGTCACACCTTGCCAAATACCTGGTGGTCAAATTTATTGACTAAATCGAGATACTCCCCAAAGATGTTAGAAGCTGCCTATAGCTATGTGCCCCTGTTGACAGGGAGCTAGAGTTCCTGTTAATATCAGTACTGCACCTAGTGGGACCTCCCACCAACAATCAGTGCCATATAGTAGAACAGATAATCTAGTTGCCATTCCCTAAAAGTATAAAAATATACTGTATTTTGCTGTGTATAATGCACACCCATGGCATGTAATCATTATATCCACATATAACGCGCATCCTCATTTTTCCCTCAAAAATTTGGGAAAAAAATGTGTATTACACATGGCAAAATACATTACTTCCCCTGGCCAGGTACCTCAGTTGGTTGATTGTCATCCTATTATGTCAGGGTTGTGGTTCAATCTCTGGTCAGGGCACATACAAGAAGCAACCAATGAATGCTTAAGAATGAAC
Source organism: Carollia perspicillata (assembly GCA_004027735.1). NCBI lineage: Eukaryota > Metazoa > Chordata > Mammalia > Chiroptera > Phyllostomidae > Carollia > Carollia perspicillata. Next base: position 119,927 of record PVKM010000280.1, on the reverse strand, counting down.
AAATTGATGTTCTCCCCCTTCCTCTAAAATCAATAAAATGTATGTGCTAAATTTGTATATTGCCCACAAGTGCTAAACTGTTCTAAGGGCCTTAAAGGAGAAAATTTTTAGAAAGACTGGCCAGTTGAAAGTGAGATAGAAAAGGTTATGAGGAACAATATGTACTGTGCACTTTAAAATTTAAAGGATTAACTGCATGGGATTTTATGGAAATAGGGTATTTTTGCAATGTAAACTCCCTATTCAGTCTCTTCTGTGAAATTGCCAGTGAAATATGTACACCTACTTACTAAAGACCCATGAATTCTCATTTTGGGAAACACGATGGAATACAAGGCCTTGTTTTAAAATTTGGCGTTTTCCCCATGGGATATACATGCACTGATGACCAATATTTAAATCTAATATAGCTTTGATAACTATTTTATAAAATGCTAACACCTCACTTAAGAGTCCATCTAAATCTTGTGTATTGTCTGATCAACTTTATTGATCAAATAATAAAAAGTCTGTCAAATAATAAAGTCTGTCAAATAATAAAAAGTATTTATAACTTGTGATTCCATTGCATTAAAACTTTTTAAAATTACTTTGTTGTTCTGTATTTTCTCCCTACCACTCCACCCCCACCCCAGCCAAACCTACCTCCCACCCTCGCTTCCACTCTCCCCCTTGGTTTTGTCCATGGGTTTTCAGGGACTACTAAAAAGGACACATGGACAAAACCATTGCATTAAAACATTTAATTTAGTACTGCCATCTTTGGAGGTTAAATTTACCAATGAAGCAAATAACTCTTTGCATTTATTAATGTCACTTATCCCATTAGTTTATTCTTTTTGAATACTGAGCATGATACAGGGTTTGGCTCACAATTTAACCTACTAGTTTTAAGAGTATTGTCAATATACTTCAGAGAACATTGTACAACTACCTAGGACTCAATAGGTAAGAGATTGAAGAAAATTACTAGAGATGTACTAAATCAAACTTTTATCTGCTAATTGCTGTGCTGTATCTTTAATTACATTTTCTTCCTATATGCATGTCACTAAGTTATGGGGTATAAAGCCCTATATTAATATTTAAAGTGTAAATATATCAAAAGTCCTTTTTACATTTTAAACGGTGTGAATTTATTTTAATGACGGCCTATTACTCCACCTACTAGCTGTGATATGGTGTATTTAATTATTTGCATGCTAATATTTGTATTGTGACCTCCTGGCTAAGCTGATGCCTTGATGACCTGCAGGCTCTTACTAGTTGCCATTTAACAGCCTATGTTTGTTTACTTGGTTAATCTGCTTATGGAATGAGCTGCAATTCCAAAAAAATCTATACTGTTGGTCGGTCACCTATCTACCCAGTTCATTTTACTTGTTTTGTGGGACAAAGTCAATTAATGATCTTGTAATCAGTTCTATGCACCCAGAAGAAAAAAAAGCTGTCCAAAGGTACAAATAAACTATCTCAGTATGACTCTGGCTACTTAAACAGAGGTCAATCATTTGTTGGGCAAACTAATGTGTGCATGTAGAGGAACACCTTGGGTTTTAGGCTAATTCTAAATTCTATTCATCTCCACTAATATTTGTTAAGCTTATGCTTAATGGAGCAAGTCTGACAATTTTGATAGCCTATACAGATGTACCTACTTTCAAGATTTAGTGTTTGGGAGGTATTTTAATGGGATGCTTCTGTTCATGTATTTGGCACTTGTGTAAATTGTGGTTCTAGGAACAGTGATATATAAATTGAGTCTCTAAGGGCAAGAGAAAATCAAATGATAACAAAGGAAGGCTGTTATTCTATCCTTATTTCTGCCTTTGGGTGCTTATATATCATCTTATTTATCACTGCAGCCACTCGTAAATTACTACTCACTGCCTCTTTTATAGAGTAAGAATGATGAACAGAGTGGAATGTTGGACTAAATGCCATACCTCATTTGTCCCTACAGTCATGAATAAAATTTCTTCCCACCTCACAATTCTTTGTTATCCACACAGGAGAAGGCAACAGATTTACAGTTGTTCAAATGGAAAAAAGCCATGCAGGTTATGATTACAGCAGCTTTATTAACTCAAAAGAAATGTCACAACACACTTAGGTACAATCTCGTGACTGCTCAAATTGCCGGCCTTCATTATTTACACATTCTTGTAGTCTACTTGCTATATTTGAGCACACTTTGGCACAGAGTTCTTTATTGTCATCAATTTCTTGACATGCTTCTCTTATGCAGCAAATCATATCATCCACAGTACGTGGTTTTCGTGAAAAGACTTTATCTTTGACAACACCCCAAAGAAAGAAGTCCATTGGGGTGAGGTCTGGTGATCGTGGTGGCCATTCCACTGGCCCTCGTCGACCTATCCACCTGTTGGGTAATTGTTCATCAAGAAACTCACGCACTGTTACGGCACAATGTGGGTGAGCTTCATCTTGTTGAAAGTAGTAGTCATCATTATCATGCTGTCTCTGTAACTGTGGTAAAACAGTGTCCCTTAGCATGTTAAGGTAGAGATCATGTGTAATAGTTGTATGAAAAAAAATAGGTCCAAGTACCCCTTTACATGAAAATCCCGCCCAAACTGTAATCCCTGGCTCATTTAACTGTCCCTCTATCATTATATGGGGATTTTCTCTTGAATAGTAGATACAGTTGTGTCGATAAACAGCACCTGAAAGTTTAAAATGAGCTTCATCGGACCATGTAATTTTATCAATGATGCTATTGCCTTGTCTTTCTTCATTGAGAACCACTTCACAGAATTGTAAACGGCGATCTGGATCATCCTCTAGTAACCCATGAAGCAATCTTGGTCGATATATTTTTAAACCTAAACGTTGCATAATACGACTCAAAGATCTACAGGAAATGCCTAACTCAATAGAAGCTCTTTGTTTTGATTTTTTTGGACTCTCTGTAAATGCCTGACTTACTAACATTTCATTTTCCTGGGTGGTGATACTGACTGGTCGACCACTTTTTGGAGCATTACAGATGGACCCAGTTTTATCAAATTTATCACGTATTCTGTAAATTGTTTGCCTACTTGGTGAAGGTGTATCAAATTCTTCAGCCCATTTCTGTCTAACCTTTTCAGCATTCTCTGTCTTCCAGTATTGTTTAAGTATCCACTTTCGTTGTTCGTTGGTTAAATTACCAGCCATCATAACCTAAAAGATAAATCATAAGGATACAGAACAACAGTAAGACAAATAATACAAATTAATACAATAGTCTTGACTGGTGTGGCTCAGTGAGTTGAATGCTGGACTGTGAACCAGAGGTCATTGGTTCAATTCCCACTCAAGGCACATGCCTAGGTTGAGGGCCAGGTCCCCAGCTGGGGGTGCGTGAGACAACCAATCTATGCATCACTTGCACACAGATGTTTCTCTCCCTCTCTCTTCCTTCCCTTCTAAAATAAAACCTCTTAAAAATAATAAAAGGATAAACTTCTGCATACTCACAACTGTACTTGTTTTTTAATTTATTTTTCAGAGGGAAAGACGTATCAGTTGCCTCTCGCATGCCCCCAACTGGGGACCTGGTCCGCAACCCAGGCACGTGCCCTGATTGGGAATCTAACAGGTGACCTTTCAGTTTGCAGACCTGTGTTCAGTCCACTGAGCCACACCAGCCCACCTTTTAAATGCAACTGTGTTGTCTTTGTGCCTTTCAGATTATAGAATCCCATAGCTAAAGGCTAAGCTAGTGCACTATTTTGGTTCTCTATGAATGGATGAATGAGATTTCGTGGTTCCTATCTTGAATCCAGTGAAACACAGCCACGGCACTAGGTTTAGCAGTGTCAGCAGGGGAAGACTTGGTTGAGCATTAACTTTGATGTAGGGGAAATTAAATTGTACATTTTCTATTACTGGTTAATATCTTCTGCATAATATAGTGACCATGGAGGGAGTTATCAAGACTAAATCAGTGTATCACCATCTTGAGGAAAGAATGAGTTTTTTTGTGAATTTACTGTATTTTTTCATATATATCTCCACATACTTTGTCTATATTAGTGACTTGCTGAACTAATTTGCAGTTGTTTATATTTAGCTTTTGTAAGTAATTTAAAAATCAACATGATTATTTACTAATCAAAGACGGGGACTTCAAATATGGATCAAGATACCCAACTTTAAAAAAAATGGTTTGCTGAATTATGTATTTTTAATTAAAATATTTTAAATTTTTTCAGTTACAGCTGGTATCCAGTATTGTATTAGTTTCAGGTGTCCAACAGAGTGGTTAGACATTTATATAACTTATGAAGTAATTCCCCAACAAAAAGATACCTAACTTTGTTAATAAGCAAGTAGATGTCTCCCAGGCTAAAGGCACAGTAGCCAAGTTGAAACACAGGTATATTAAAAAAAAAAAATCATTCGATTATGAAGAAAAGACACCTATCTCCTTGGCCAGTTCATTGCCTCCAAAGAGGCTGACCATGTAGAAGTTTTATTACATTCATAGAATTGCCTGGTGAACATGGTATCAAAATATACATGTGAAATTATGACAATACTGATCTACTAGCATTAGAAACTGGAATATTTTATATTGAAGTGGATTCTTTAAAAAGTCCTAGCTCATGACACCTACATTCTTAAGATCTACTACTCTTACATTACTAATATTAACTGAAGTGAAGCTTCTTTCTACTCTGAGTTACACTTCTGGAGATTAAAGTTACTGGTTTCACCTTTAAAGGAAACAGTAACCTTATAAAAGAACACATTGTCTAAACATCTTACAATAAATAATTAGTTGTAAAAGTAGTGGGATGAAATGTCACAATGTTTAAAGTAAAGTACACTGATAGCTAGTTCCTCCCCTTTAAGGATGTTCATATATATTAAAAGTGGGGAGGAGCTTAGAAATAAGGCTTCTTTTTCACAACAAACTTAGACATTCCTACAAACAGAGAGGTTCCTACGCTAACAAGACTTGACCCATATTTACTATAGAAAAAAGGTCAGTCCATCAGAATATTCTTAAAAAAAAAGTTAATTAGAGACAGGAAGGGAGAAAGAGAAGAAGGGAAACAACAATCAGTTGTCTCTTGCATGCCCCCAACAGGGGACCTGACCTACAACCCAGGCATGTGCCCTAACTGGGAATCGAACTGGAGACCTTTCAGTTTGCAGGATGATGTCAAACCCATTGAGGCACACCAGTGAGGGCTCTTAAATTTCTGAAGAACAAATGATTTTGCTGTTCTGATGAAATTTCGAAGAAATGTTAAGAAATGGTTCAGGATTATATATCTCCAAGATTCTCGAGTTAGACAGGTAAATATTACATTAACACTCCCTCCAAAAGAAATAAAAAAAATATTGTCTTTACACTATAGCTCTATATAGTCATTTTAGTGAAAACCTCATTCCGTGTTTTTCAAAGTAGCTTTTTCATGAAAAGTACCTGAGGATAACAGGCTTGTCAAAAATGCAGATTCCTGGGTCACACTAAGTAGTTCAGCATATGGCTCTTCAGGAATTGCTACATTTTAAAAGAATTATGAATGATGATACCATCTTATTTTGGGGAATACTGGGTGTGGAGCCCAGGAATGTATAGTTTAATAAGCTTCCCAGATAATCATGGTGATCAACTGGCTTGGGAACCACTGACTTGAATTATTTTAACATATCCATAGCAGGAAAATTAAAACAACAAAAAGCTTGGTAGCCATGACCTATAGCCCTAGCATAAGAATTTGCCTTCAGTGAAAATTTGATTGTTAGAAATGGATGCCCATCCAAGTTCTGGAAGTAAATACATTCATTATATAACCTGTCTTTTTTTTTCCATCCTCACCAGAGGACATTTTTGAAAAATTGCCTTTACAGAGAGAGAAAAGGAAAAATACATCGATGAGTGTGAGGAAGATTGATTGTTTGCCTTCTCATATATGCCCTGACCAGTAACTGAACCCCCAATCTGGGCATGTGTCCCGACTAGGATTCGAACGTGCCACCATTTGGTTTATGGGACGACACTCCAACCAACTGAGCCGCACCAGGGAAGGCTCCACCAGTTCTTTATGTAAGTAACTTCAACTAACACTTAGAAAAAGAAATTTGTTGTTATCTGCATAAGAGAATATATCAACCCATTTAATGTTGCATATTTTAGATGTGACATTTAACTTAGTGCCAAATCTTCCCAAAGAACATAAAATGGCTTGTTTGGGGGTGGGGGTGGGGTGTGTGTGTGTGTGTGTGTGTGTGTGTTGGGGAGGGGAGACTTGTTAGCAAATTAATGGATTCAACTTTATATAAAAGTGGGTATTAATGAAATAATCTATGGATTATAAACGATTCAGAATTGAAGCTAAATAACTTTCCATGCAGAGATAAGCATCTAGCCCTGAACTACCACCCTGTTAAATTAGCCATAGGAAAGTTCTCTAATGTAACTATGTTGAAGTACTTTACAGTTATTATTTATTATACATTGAAAAAGCATGTTAAACTTGAAAAAATAAGAATTTATAACCAAACATCAGAAGACAGATAAGAATCTTCAATTTGCCCAAAATAATTTGACACTTTCTGAGATGAGGTTTTTATCTGCAATGGATAAAGTACCAGGATATGTTTCACTGAGCATTGTTAGTCCTTCAATATAATTGTGAGGGATGAAAACCTAAGAACAGATGTCCAGTCATGTTCCTGATTTTTTCCCCTAGAGTAAGGATGGCTTTGCTCTTATGCACAAATCATTAACAATTTTAAGTTTCCTAACTTGTAACTACAAAAATACATCTCCAACCCTTTCTTTTTCTTCACAATTTAAGTAAGTTTAGTAGCTATTTTGCAGACTTAAACTTACACCAAAAGAGACCTAATTATTTTAAAGATTTACTTGAGCATTTACTATGTCCTAGGTGTTAATGTAAGTACTATGCATTCATCTGAGACACTGTAAGTTAAATACTACACTTCAGGGGCTCACATTTTATGAGGGTGAGGAGATTCTATATAGTTATAAACAAACTGCAATAGGTGCTATTAATAGAGCTGGGGAAAAGGTACATGGAATTATGAAGAACAATGGACTTCTTGGAAGAGTACCAGGGAAAACTTCATAGAGGAAGACACTTGAACTGAAGGATGCATTCACAAGGCAGAAGGGGATATTCCATGGAGAGATGATAGTATATATAAAAGAAAAGAGGTAAGAGACCACAAGGTAAGTCTGTGGAACTGAAAGCAGTAATAGTATGGGTGGAAGCAAAAAGAAGGAGCATTGGAAATTTTATTGGAAACAAGGCAGGAACCAGACTACAGGAGGCCTGATATGCCATCGTAAGGAGCAAGGAGTCCAATCAAAGCATTTCAAGACCAGATTCACATTTTAATAAAATCACCTCGGAGGATGACAGATGGATTAGAAGGAGTAAGATTAAAGCTGGAGTAAGTCAGGTCACCACACGTACACACAGCACCTCATTTATTTGGCAATTATTTGGGCACATGCCTCAACTAATGTAGAGAGACTGGTGATGACAAGACGGGGAGACTGACCTAGAAACAAAGTTAGAATGCACATTACTTAGGGACATAATGGGCACAGGTGTTAAAGGATAGTTTGTATTCCATTTTTAGTTAATTTGTAAGCATTTTTCCATACCACTACAACTAGATCATTGTTGAAGAAATTGTTTTCTGGTAATACATGCTTCTTGTAGAGAATCCATCTATAAACCTACATATGAACTAAGAGAACCACTAAAAGCATTCTACTTTATTTCTTTGACCCATTTGTATGAAACACACAATATACAAAAGCCCCATAAAATTTTAATTGTTCTCGTATTTTTACCATTTTTTGTAGTATGTAATGCTTTGAAAGTTATTTGAAAATAATTTTAATGACTATTTACAGACTTATGTCTTTATTTACTGTTAATAGCAGTTTTAAAACCAACTGTTAGGTATAGTGCTGCTATTTAGAGAACTAAAACTGGCAACTATACTGGTTTCCATATTTCTTACCATTTGATTCACTCAAGAACTTCAAGAGTCTGGAAACCAATGGATTTGATTAGCTCTAAAGCCCTGCCAACTCTCTCATTGTAGTATGCCTCTCATATATACTGGATTGCTACATTCTTATCAAAAGACCCAGAAGAGTTTCATAATTATTTTGCTTTGTTGATTCATATCCGATAGATCTACAGCAACATGCATTGTTTGATTTGTCCTAAATCTTTGAAATTATCCTATCTTTAAGCAGTGACTTCGTATTCCGGGGATACAGCATGTGAGCTCCCCACCCTCAACCTCCATCTTAATCATTTTGTTACAAAGCCTCCTTTAAGACACCAGACCTAATTTATGAAGCAAATCTTGATTTATAAGGAAAAAATCTAAACTGCTTGTTGTGAAGTTATCTAGTTGCTGACTGCTACTAATATATAAGGGAGTAGTTACCCATACATCTTGACAAAGACTATTTATTACAATTAATAATTACCCTGTTCTTGTTAGTACCTTTCTTCCAAACACTCAAAGCCTTCTGGTACACAATGCCTCCTTAATGTGTAGAAACAACAGAAAGAGTAAGCAAGGAAGTTCTACCAGTGAAACGGAGAGGCTCCAAAGGCCACGAAAAACGAAACTGCAAAGGATGAAACTACATTCAAGTAGGCAGTGATGTCAAAACTCTTCCTACTCCCTCAATCAAAAGGGGTCAATACTTTATACATTTACCTTCATCTGAATATCCTAGGGCACCGAGTTTTAAAAAGTTCTCTGGTCTGGCAATAATTATTGAGTTGTAAAATACCAAGTTTTAGGACTGTTATGAAGAAACCCTTTACAACGAGAATTCCTTTCAAAGAACTTAATTAAAACTCCACAAATGAATGCTGAGCTGTTCTCTATGATCTCTCTAAAGCCTTACTCCATAACTTGATTTTGTAATATGGTTCCTTTATTTCACTTTGCTAATTTGTATTTTAAAGATATTTATTCCAGGGAACATATGACTTCTTTCACTGTTTTAAAAATCAAAAGCCTAAATATCGATATTTTGGGGGAACATATGATGACGAGGGCTGGCAGGGGAAAAAATTAAGTTTATGCATAGAAAATCAAGCAGTTACTTCTTTTCTGCAATTAACATTATACAGAGTGCTTGTATAGAAAACCTGAACATGCGTTTAAAGGGTTTAACCTTTAAAAAAAGTTATTACACTTTGATCTAGGCCTTCAATGAAACTACTCTTATAATTTAGTGCTGTGGTAATTCCTACTTAGCTGATGGGGGAAAAAAAAAACGCAGATATGCAAAAATAGCTGTACGTCATAGTTCTTAAGGTATTACAATCATTTTGATTTTTGTGACAGAAACCTCACTCTATTACTTCCAATGTTTTGTTTTGAATTTAAGAGAAGCTATTTGGACCTAAAGCTATGAATTAGGAAGTTATCTACCCAAGTGCCCTTTAAGGTCAGTTTACTTTGTAGCTCAATATGAGGAAAGTTTAAGTCTTAATTTTCCTTTCAATTTAACTATTCTAATTGCCGGTCATCTTTACAGAGACTGAGGGCTTTCATAACATTTTGATACACATCTGTTTGTAGAAGGGTATATATTCTGTTGCATGAACTGCAGAAATTGTACCCAGGTGGGGAGGATTGGAGGGCAGGATCACTTTGTAAATTATGTTAAATGTCTAACCCAGGAGTGTCAAATGCATTTTCACCAGGGGGCCACATCAACCTCACCATTGCCTTCAAAGGGCCGAATGTAATTTCAACTCCTTGATAGTTAAGAAGTAGTTACATTTATACAGTCCTAAAATTACATTCAGGCCTTTGAAGGCAAAAGTGAGGATGATGTGGCCCCCAGTGAAAATGCACCTGACACACCTGGTCTCTCTAACCACTCTGCTGAACACCCGAACTAATGTAAAATATTGGCAAAAAAAAAAAAAAAAGAGGGAAGCCTACAGTGTATTGGGGTGGAAAAGAGCAGTAAGAATGGAAACCAACAATTAACTGTCTATTCCATGTTAATGATCCCTCAGGAGAGCAAGACAGTATACTGAAAACAAAAATGACTTAATATTTAACATTAAACATTTATTAAGTGACTAGATTTATATAAGAATGGAAAAAAAAATTTGATCACACCTAGGAAAATCAAGTACTTAAATCTTAGTTATCTCAATGGGCATCAATTTCCTCATTTGTAAAGAGGACCAGTTCAAAAGTCTCTTCTATCATTAAAAAGGCAAAGATAATGCAAGTTTGGCAGACATACATTAAATATCAGTGTCATTCATTTTTAGCTATTTCTGATCTTTACCTTTCTGTAGATGTTTGAAAATTATGAATTTGATGTCTAAAGTGTTATATCCCTAAAAAAAAAAAACAAAAACTCCGAAACCTAATTTTAAGCACATAATACAAATATACGAGTATAAACAAATGAGACAATTGTACCATATTAATGACATCACACATGCTGAAACAAGGACTTAGGTACTTATTTTTAGAAATCTTAAAACTTCAACGTGAAACCTGAGTTTTAGTTTCAAACAGGTGTTATATTTCAGACAGGGTTCTTTTGTAAAGTAGGAAAACTACCATGTTAATTACCAATAAAGTTGATAAAACAATAGGTGGGGAATGCAGATATTTTGTAACTTGAAAGCACTAAGTCAAACATTTATTTTTACTATATCTTAAGGTTGATGGAAAGTAAGTGGTGAAAATGTAACATGGAAATTTCCTAGGCAAAAAATAATTCCAAAATAAACTAGCCATTTATACAACTTTATTATGAAGAAAAAAAGTGACACCATCTTTCCTCTTCAAATTCAGTAATTTCATTGCTATTACTAAATAAGTTGCTTCTTTTAATAAGGTATACTCACAGATCTATAAAGCGATGAGATATGAATAACAAGTTCATTTCTTTTAAAATATACACTATAAATGCAGAAAACATGAAAGTCACCTGGGAATTCCAATCAGAACTGTCTGTGCATGACTATTTTCGAGTCACAATGACTACAACTTTCTTTTTTTAATTTTAGATATTTTATTTATTTATTTTTAGAGAGAGGGGAGGGGAAGGAAAGGAGAGAGAGAAACATCAGTTTGTGGTTGCCTTTCATGTGCCCCCTACTGGGGACCTGGCCCACAACCGAGGCATGTGCCCTGACTGGGAATCGAACCAGCAACCCTTTGTTCGCAGGCCAGTGGCTCAATCCACTGAGCCACACCAGCCAGGGCACAATCACCACAATTTTCTTATAGCAGTAGTTTTATGTGGTCAGATAGTGTTCTGTTTAATACTAACATCTTGGTCACAAAAGAGTAGCATACACATATTACACAGTTTGATTGTTAGGAGTTCTGCTGATTGCCAAAATGTGCATAAGCTGTCCTACAGCCATAAAAATGCATTTTACATAGGCATAGTGAATTTAAGATGAACAAAAATGATAACCTGAAATGTGAAGCATTTTAATAAGATTTTAGGGGCCTACAATTTTGATAAGGTGTCAAGATACACTTCCTGATGCAGAAAAATACAAATCCTGGCTTTTGCTAAAAATAGGTATAAACATAGGTTGTCTGTGCTACATGGATTCTCAGCATAAAACTTAAAATGTCAGAATTCCCTTAAATTCATGTTTATTAACAGCAATGGCTATCTATTACTCATCATCTAATGCTGTCAGGCACAAAGCTACACACTTGCAGATAATTAAAACTATTTACAGATGAGGAAACAGAAGTCAATCAAGATCATGTATACTATAACATGTGAGCACAACCAGGAAAGGAATAGCCTGACATTAAAGGTGATGCTTGCTCTCATTTCCTCTTTTTTTTAATGTATAGACGGGAAAAAAATGTGGGAAGAAATCAAGTATTTTTCTTCCTACCACTAATCCCACCTAAAGTCAAAATAAGAAAGGCTAGGAATGAGATAAGTAACCCAGTACTCAACAAACTCTTACTTAATTATCCAATTTTAAATTGATAGTTAGTGAGCAGTATCTGGATTCTAGTCCTACTCTGAGACTATTTCCTCAAAAGAAAGAATGAAAAAGAAGCAGAATAAAAAGAAATGGCTTGAGCTTCACTGGAAAAAGGACCTGAAATTTTTTAAAATAACGAGACCATTTGCGTCCAATTCACTTTTTCTGGCTTTATCAATGTACTCACACAAGCCGAAGTCAAACTGGTTTATTTAAAACATTCTATTACTGTTCTACGCTTTTGCACATTAATGCTAAGTGCAAATACTTTGTGCCTCACTGCCCTTACCCCCTTTGTTATTGAAATCCACAAATATTTTGCCTCCTAGTCTAAAAATTCTATTGCTCTGTTAAAGACAGGAACTCTCTGGCTGAATAATTTATACCCACATGGCTTAACCCCAAACCACATTATAAATAGAGTAGGAACTAGTCTTAGCTTGCACCAATGAAAGGCACACATATTTTAGGGAAGAGGAACATGATGGACAGAAACTAAATTTGAGGGCTTAACAATACTGGCAAGCCCTGGCTGGTGTGGCTCAGTGGATTACTGGCCTGCGAACCAAAGGGTTACCAGCTTGATTCCCAGTCAGGGTACATGCCTGGGTTGCAGGCCAGGTCCCCTGTAGGAGGCACAGAAGAAGGAACCACACATTGATGCTTCTCTCCCTCTCTTTCTCCTTCCTTCCCTCTAAAAATAAATATATAAAATCTAAAAAAAAAAAAAAATACTGGCGAAGTGTGTTTTAAAAAATTAAAAACCAAAAAAACCCCCCAACCCCCCAAAGTTTTATAACACAATAGAATCAACCAAAATATTTTGCATCAATTTATGTATTCAACTGACTTGCTAATATTACCATAAACTAATGCTATAGCAAAATTTTCAGATACTTGGCATCAAATCAGATAATCTGCTTTGATAAAACAGACATATTTGCCCTGGCTGGTGTGGCTCTGTGGATTGAGTGCAGGCCTGCAAACCACAGGATCACCAGTTTGATTTCCAGTCAGGGCATATGCCTGGGTTACAGGCCAGGTCTCCTGGTGTGGGGTGCACGAGAGGCAACCACACACTGATGTTTCTCTCCCTCTTTCTCCCTCCTTTTCCCTCTAAAAATAAATAAATAAAATCTTTAAAAAAAAAAGAGACACATATTTGATAAAATAGGAACAAAAACTAAGTGCCTATTGTATGCCAGGAACTTTGCACGTTCGCTACAAAGATGACACCACCTATCAAAATCTCACAGACTAACAAAAAGAAGCAACATTAACATGACTGTGATAGGTACAGAAATAACAAAGTAAAGGGAATGTCTCATTTTCTGGTGATAAAGATAATAGTTTACTACAAATCAGTAATTGGTCCTGGATCTTTTATATCTCATTTAATCTCTAAACCTTGCGATGAAGCAGTTAAAATTTTACCTATTCTATGGATTATTAAACTGAGGTCCAGAAAACAAACTACCTAACTTCTTGAAGAGGAAGAGCAAATATTCAAACTTGGTCATTTTAACTTCAGTGGTGTCCGTGAGGCTCATTAGGAGGGCCGAGGATCTTGCTTGTCATAGGGTGTTTGGTCTTGATCTTTAAATCATTGGCAAATTGTTTTAAGCACAAAAAATTGTTTTGAAAAGATGTTTAATGACATGAATTAAGCCAGAAAGGTAGAACTACTAACCAAAAAAGGAAATATAGTGAATGGTACCTTGGCACTTGTTAATTCGTTCTAGAACTCGTGATGAGTGCTGAAACCAATGAGTAATGAACAAATTTTTCCCAAAGGAAATAATGTAATTAGGAATAACTCATGAAAGTTTGCCAGAACGTTCACATTTTTAATGGGCTAATACTAAGTAATGAGGTTGTTCTGTAATGCAGAACCCTAAAACTAAACAACATGGATAAAAAAAAGCAATGAATTACATACAAATAAAGTTTAACTTCACTTTACCTGTACTGAGAGTTCCTGGAATAATGGGATGATGGTGACTTGGAGGAGGAGGAAAGGGGTTAATTGTTGGAAGAGGAGTCCTCGTCCAAGACAATTTCAGATGCTTTCTCAGGGATTTCTTCTGTTTTTGTCTCTTGGCTTCACTGAACACTTTTGGAGACTTGGATTTAGGGAGTTTCACTTAAAATCTATCAAAAGAAACTTGTTTTTGTCTATGTTTCAAAATGTTTCTAAAGTGTGACATTGTCTGTTCATTAAACAGGTCCACATTTCGGCTTGCTAGAGCTTTGTCTGGATGATACTTTTCCACAAAGTTTTGAACTTCAATCCATTTACTGCACATTTCTTTTATCAGTGCAGTAGATGCTTCCTCCCTTTCCTCTTCCTCACCTGAAGAAATTTTCTCAGCCACTATCTGTTGCTGCTTCTTTTGAAGTTCCTGTAGCTCCTTAGTGCTGAGCTCTGCTCTATGCTCCTCCACTAACACCTTAACATCATCATCATTGACCTCTCCACACCTTGCCATATTATGAATGCCAATTCTCTTTTTAAATTTATCGAACCATCCACGACTGGCTTTAAACACTTCAGTGCTCACACCGCTTGTCCCAGGCTTGTCTTTTAACAGATCAGCATGCAACTGCCTAGCTTTCTCGCAAATTATTGCCTCAGAAATGCTCTCACCTGCTAATTGTTTTTCATTAATCCAGATGTAAAGCAATTTTTCAACTTCTTCCAATGTCTGTGAACGTTGCTTACTCACAGACTTTACACCTTTGGCAACACTGGCTGCTTTAATTGCTTCCTTATTTCTCACTATTGTAGAGATCGTTGTTCTCGGCATCTTGAACATTAGAGCAATATCAGTCACACCTATACCACTCTCATACTTTGCTATGATCTCTTTTTTCTTTTCGATTGTGGTTCTTATTAACTGCCTTTTAGGTTTAGTGACATCACCCTTAATCTTTTTGCAACCCATGATTAGCACTTAAAGTGCACAAAAGTACGCAGTAATGACGGATACGTGGGGGTTCTGTACTGTTGGTGAGCTACCGTGAGATTGATGGGTCGACTTCTGTTTCATCCAGAGAGAGGGGTGCCAAGTGACAAGCAAGCGATGAGTGATGAAACATTTTCTCTTGCAGGGCAGTGTTGTAACTCATGCAAGTTTTAGCAAGTGTGCCGAGTCCCGAAACATTTTATTCTTGTCAAAATGCAACAAGTACAGGGTTTGACCACTTCTGAAGCCGACTAGTACCGAGGTATGACTGCATAAGGAGAAAAGTTGAGAGAAAAGAAGATGTTTTGAATTTGTTTAGTTTTAAGTATCTATACTTAGTAGTTCTACCCGAGTACAGCTATTCTAAATTCTGGAGTTATCAATAGGTAAAGGTGTGGGAACTGATGAACATAATTGGTGAAAAGGTGGCTGGGAACATAACAGTAGAACTACCAAAATTAAGAAGCAGAAGCAGCTACAGTTATACCTCGGTACCCATCAGCATCAAAACTCAGCAAACCCTGTACTCAGTTGCATTTTGATGAGAAAAAAATGTTTCAGCACTTGGCGTTTGCTGGGGACTTGCTGCACTTGTTAGAACTTGTATGAGTCAGGATGCCGTCCCACAAGAGAAAAGTGCCCGGCAAGACAAAATGCTCCATCGTTCAGTACTCGTCAGTTTTGGTTTTTGGCACTTGTCACAAGTTCTGGAACAAATTAACTACGAGTACCAAGGTACTACTGTAATGAAAACAGGAAAGACAGAAGTAGCAAGTAGCAAAAGATATTAGTATATAAACCAAGAAGTTTTAATAAGGTATAGTCTAGGTAATTAAGTGTTATAGGTTATATAAGACCACCCACATCTGGAGCACATTAAAATACAGAACTTTCACAAAATGTTATAAAGGTAAATACTGTATTTTGCTGTGTATAATGTGCTCCCATGTTATGCACACCCACATTTTTGTGCACATCATACACAGGATTATTATACCTATGGTATGTAATCATTATACCCATGCAAATGAGCATCCTTATTTTCCCTCAAATATTTGGGCAAAAAAGTGTGCATTATACTCAGCAAAATATGGTTATTGCATATAATCTTTCATTATTTCCCAGGAATACCAAAATTTACATAGAAGTCTGAATTTGTGGGGGGAACTAGTTAACTTTTAGACACTTAAAAAATCCAAGAGTGGCACCAGTGAACCCTTGACTTCAGAAGTCACTGTTAGAATATCTCTTCTCGCATCCATTTAATTTTCTGAAGTATTTTTCAATCATTCGTCACATCCTCTTATCTTTTTAACTCCCATTTGCCCTTTAACTGGCCATAAAGTGAGAACACGAGAGTAAAGACAGAAAGTAGCCACAGAATGTCTTGCATAATGTGGTTTGACAAGCCGTGTTTAGGACACAGAGATGCCTAAACTACCCCATTATTGTTATCATATGAACCTGAGAAAAGTGTTTTTGCTGCCTTTTCAGGTTTCCACTCTTGTACAGAATCATAAAAAGTAATTTGGCATTTCTCTCTTACTGAAAAGTTTTTTAAGGAATGAGCTGTCACCTTAGCACAGCCTTCCTTCATTAAACATGTAAATACTAGGGATTAAACTAAACTGGAGGAATAGATTCTCTCTTTTCCTAATGACACCAAAGTTTATCAGAAAGACATTAAGAACCAGGCACTGGGCATAATGTATGGCAAGTATGTGATAAGTTTAGAAATTCCTGCAGGGAGCTGTCAAATTCTGACCCTGCTATAATAATTTAAGCATTTAACCAAAAAGTAGCGATTTCCCCAAATTTAGAGTTAAACCACCTCATGTGCTCACAAAGCATTCATGTAAGTTTGCCCTTAGGAATCAAGTCATTGGTGACAGAAGCAACCTAGTTTGAGAGGGTTAAACAAATACATGGTTTTCATAATTTTTGGAATTGATTTACACTATTTTATCTTCTAAGGAGGAGGAAAACTTCCTTAGGTAGAGAATCCTAAAATAAAGCAGAAAACTTGGCTCAAAAAAATTTCCACTCCTTACAAAATCTTTTACTTTAAAAAAAGACTTAAATATGCTACCTATCATTTTTGTGCTTTATAGAATCATCTAGTGAAAGATTTCTTAGGATAGTCACGAATAAAATACTACTATTCTTACTATGGCTAACCACAGTTAAATATGTACCAGCATGTAATTTAGCTGTTAAAAAAAACAACAAAACCAAAAACAAATGGAATCCTTTCCTTTTCCTAGGTCTAAAATGTGGACATGTCAGCATCTTGCTCGATTTGTCTGTTAAATCTACTCAGCTTTGACTTTCATCTTTGAAAACTACCAAACCTCAAATATTTTTCTTGAAAGTCAGACCTTTCTTATCTCCAGGCAAGTAGCATTAATGTTTCTGCAATGTCTTGTGTACCTCCTTAAAATCTATTATTCCTATTCTCTCCCTCAGGCTTCTTACTTTATCTACATTAAGGGCACTAAGAGCCAGTCCCTTCCCTCAGGAGAATGTAGGTAAGATTTAGAACAAGTTCTAACACACTTCACTGTCCTGTGTCTTCATTTAAAACTAGGTCTTCATTCAGACACTATAAGCAGGACAAGAAATATGAACTTTGGTGAAGTCAGGGAGTCAGGTGTTACAATCATGCTGTACAACCTTGGATTAAATTATCACTTAACTGTGATAAAAGTATATGTAATAGTATCAAACATGTTTCTGGGCAGAAAGCACTCTTTATGGGGGCGGTGAAGAGAGTCACTAGCAGTTAACAATTTCTAGTCTGTCCTTGAATCAAACTTTCCAATAATTCCCCTCCATTCTCAGTAAACTAGTGAGTTGACCTGGTGTGGCATACCCTGCTCATTAAAACACACCCACACCCACCCAAAACTTGTTATTCCTCAGTCCTTGGAATTCCAACTGTCATAACCTTCACTTATCACCTCGTTATCTTTCCTTTCTTTGATGTTAACTGTCAGTAAAAAATGGAAGTGGTATTAAAATTTAAGCAAAGTTTAAAAGGTAGAATAAAGGCTGGGAGAAATTATCAAGTAAGTATTTAATAAATACAAATCCTTCAAAGGTTCTAATTACCGAGTTTATCTTGTCAAAACCTAACTGAAAATGTAAGGGCTAGGAATTATGTTTTTTGTGTTTTAAATATTGTAGCGATGCAAATATTTGACTGAAATTAGAGCTGGAGGTAGAACCAGCAAAAGGAGGAAAAAAACAATATAGTTTTAAATTTGAGACACAAGTATCCGTATACTTTGGGAGGGGCACTGTTCAGTTATATGAATCACTGTTTACTAACTAGGTTGATGTCCAATTTATTTTGGACCAGTACCACAAAAAAGTTTGTTTACTGAAGATATATTCTATACTTCAAAGACAACGCTGACTGCCACTGTTTTGTGGCATGTTTACAAAAAAGGAGAAAACCCAAACCCAATTTTTTAAATAAAAGGTACAAGTACAAGATAAATGCTGCACACGTCAATGCTTATGGCAAACATATTCATTGAAGAAAAAGGCCATAAAATACTTTTCTTTAAAACACAAAGAAAAATCATGAGCTCAAAATAGGAATACATAGTTACTCTCAAAATTTTGTTCTGCTTAAACCACCACTCACTTCTCCAAGCAAATGAAGGACCACTGGTAGATTTTACAGCTCTTCTACATTGGCTCTGCTTTTAGATTTGATACTCAAGTTTATATTACACAATAAAAGAACCTTTTTACTAAATCTACTGTTAAATTGGTCCAGAGAACGGTGGGCTCTATAAGCCTTTTTTTTTTTTTTTTTGCTGGCTTATTTGCTTCATTTAGGTGGAAACAGAATACTATTAGTATCTTCAGTTTCCAGATGAAATTCCATACTTAAAGATGTTTTAAACTTGAACTAAACATAAGGAGTCAACAGGGAGACTATGGGCTTAATCTTCTTGGATAGCAGAGAGCAGGTAACTTTGAAAGTGTTTTTTGAATACTTAGGAATAAACATATTACTTCTTTCTTCTTAAGAAAAATAAAGAGTTGATTCGAGGTATCCACAACCCTTGAAAGTTTTTTAATACTATTTGTAAATATGGATTTCATGTTTAGTGTTAATTTAAGTAACCTCTTGCTGAGGAAGAGAGCATTTCACTCACTTTTCAGGAAGTTAAACTTACCAGGTTGTATACATTATTTAACCCTAACATTTTAAGGTGTATTTAATGATTTAAGTTCAAATTATTCTCAGACATAAATCTTTTCATTCTACATTTAGAGGACACTAAAGTCGGGTGGGGGTGGAGCAGAGGAAAATTTCATATAGAAACAAAATCCAGTTAAAAGTCACAGATGATTCAGAATATTTTTACTTTGAACTTGCCACTAATCAATGACAAGTGACAAAAATAATTAAACTCAAGGGCATTAACAACTTGAGTCCTCCAGTATCAAAGCAGCAATGCTACATACCTGGATAATCCCTAAATGCATTGAGGAATTATACAACCTACAAAAATCACTGGTTTTACATACTGTTGGAATTCTGTAGGTTAAAATGTCCTCTGGATTTGAGAAATATGGGTGCCGACTAAAATTAAGGCGCTTTTTTCCCTTGGTACTCCATTCCCGGACGTACTGTGATACGCTGTTGATGTGCAGAATGGACAGAGTAAGTCCCTATTCCATCTCCCTTCTCCAGAAATACATTTAATATACTCTCCTGGGATAGAAAATGTTCAGACATGAAACTGGTAAGAACAGATATGACGCTTGATCTTAGCCAAAAGGCTGAGAACCAAAAAGACCAGTTTTTTCTTTCCATCTTTTTTTGGGGCAGAACTATCTCTGTCCCATCAACTGGGTCCCATTTCCCACACATCTTTTAAAGAGAAGGAGACCTTGCCCCTGGGCCTCCCTAGCCTTTCATTTCTTCTCTAAACTCTGATGGTCAATCATTGTTTTTTAAGTGAAATTATTTTACAGTTTGGACTGTATGGTCCAATAGTAAAGTGTTATCAATCTCTAAAGTGTGTACACCTGAATGTCAACAAAGTGTCAACCATTGGGTTAGGTCACCAATGTAAAGACTGGTTTATTTTACTTGGAAATAGTTATTCAGAAGAGTTTAAAGACAAAGGCTCAAGTTGTATTAACTAAAAGTGGGGAAAAGCACTTCAGACAGTTGTGAACAAAGGCACTGAAGATATGAAATAGCACACTACTTCGAGATGGTATTCAGTTTAGCCCATCAGGGTTAGATTTGAAGAGAAATAGGGAAAGGAAGGTTGGGGCATGATTTACTCAGATAATGAAATATGAGAAGTGAAATAAATTTTCTGAGAGAATGGGTGAAGAATGTTCTTAGGAATCAAGTACCAAGCTTAATGTTTTTTTACAGGAGTTCAAGAAACCTGTGGCCCCTGTAAACCTGAACTTTCCATCTGAAGCTCTGAAATGAAAATGTAGGAATTATCAGGGAATAGGCACCAATAAAATTGCCCCCAAACACAAAATGCAATACGGTAGTCAAAAAAAGTTAGTAATTGCAAATAGTTATTTTCATAAGCTGCCTCTTTTCTTTATAAAGGCACTCAAAAACTAGGAACTGTCTAAAGATTACTTTAAAATCTTCTGACGTCATATTTACTCCCTCTTTTCTAGGCAAGAATAAAAGCTGCTACAATGTTAAGGCAGACAACTTACATAAAATAGACCACTGAAGCTATTCACAAGGACTTATAGGCAAAACACCCATTTATATTCGGAGTGAACAAAAATAAAATAGATTAATCACTGGCTTTTCAGTTCATTCACATTGACTTACTTCACTGGAAAAAAAAAAGCCACAAAAACGAGTAAGGACTTAAGTATACACGAATTAATTAAAAAAATCAATCCTGTTTTCAGCCTATCAAGTCTACAACTAACATTAAAGGAATCAGCACAACCCTGACCCTAAATTAAACTTATCTTTTCAGATCCAGTAAACATCTCCTCCTGGCACCAAATAGAACTGGTTCTGTCAAAAAAACAAGCCAGGCTTCAAATGCAAACGTCCTAGCTGAGAAACTCCCAATTCTCAACGACACTGGAGAATTATTTTAAATCTTCACTCGTTTAGTTAATGGCTACTATGCTAGCTTAGCCAAGTGGGAACAATCAAAATGAGTCTCTCTTACTGCATCTGCCAATTTAGATCTTAGGAACTTTTGAACTCTGGAGATCTTCACCTAGCAAGGTTTCAAAAACTAAAACTGAAGCTCGAACTTCGACAAAAGTGATTTAAAGTAGTAGGTTTTAACGTTCATAATGGCTCAGGAATCTTAATATATTTACCTAGTGATTATAACTTCCTTTAAAAAAACTATAGTAAGAGGGCGACAGAAAGGCAACATAAAAGTATCGAAAACAACCTTAAAACTTCAGATTACACTAGCAGTTTTTATTGTGTATTACTAATCATGACTAAACTTAAAAACAGAAAAGCAAATACATTCATAAGATTGCACATTATTACAGAATCACAGATACGGAAAATACGCGAAGAAACTACGGATGGGAGGTACAGAAAGTTTGAAAAGGGACTTCCAAATTCCGATGTTATCATTTCTTGGTTTCTTGTCACTTTTAGAAAATTAAGAGGTGTTCCTGGGTGTTCTTTAACCTGCTTCCAAATTTAGAGTTCATTTCTTACTTGGATCTGAGAAACTTTACGTTTTCTCATAAAATAATTGATACTCCTGGCGTTGTGGCCCATGAGCTAGACTCGCCTTTTCATTAAGTCTGGTGGCACTCAAGGAGTCGGTTGATTCAGATTTCTACATTAGGGACCTGTCACATTACGTAAGCATACTTTGCAAGGAGATAAGTAGATAACAAAACAGGGCGTCAAACCTCCTCCACCAACAGCAGTCACACCCGATAAGGAGTGTCCCTCTGGGGGGCTTCCCCCCTCCCACCGCCCCGTGTCGCAGCCGTAAGCTGTTTGGGGGAGGGGACGCACTCTCAAAACAGTCATCTCTTCCTCTTCAGGCCGCCAAAGCCGACCGCACCAGTCTCCTCCGCCCAAGCCCTTTCCCCTCCCCCGCCCCAGCCTGGGACTGAGCCAAACCCCACAGGAATGCAGCCAGTCACATGCGCTGCGGCGGCGGACGTGCCTCTCCCCCCGCGCCCCAAGGAGACCCAGCGCCATCTTGCCCTGACGCAGTTACAAAAGTCAAGGGAGAAATTGTGTCTCCTCCTCCGCGCCAGCGCCCTAGAGTTCCGCAGAGGCCGAGCCGGGGCCCTCACCTCGCGCAGGGACAGGAGAAAATATCAGGGAAGAGCCTTGAGATTCCCTTCGCCACTGCTTGGGTTCCACATCTCCGGGGCAGCAGCGAACTCCACCGTCACTTCTCCCTCTCTGCCTTTGCAACAGCCTCCCCCAACTGCTCTGGCCCTACCCGCTGCTGCAGCATGAGGTCATCGCTAGCCAATCACAACGCGCCCGACAGAACACATCAAGCACTAATTGGCTGCATGAACCGCCTCTGCCTCTCCCCACTCCGCCTACCAAACGCTCCGGGTCGCAGTGGGGCAAGGACAAGACGGAAACCGCCATTTCGGGGAAAGACCCCGAAAACTCGAGCGGGAATCACCGTGCCATTTTAGGGGGGGGGAAACCCATGTTTTATTCTTTGGTTTTGCCCTTTTTTCTTCGAGATACCCGCCTGCCCCTCCCCCCCGAATCAGTCACAAAAAAGAATTCCCTCTCCCGTCCCCGCATTGTCCCGCTGGCGGGGAAGTCCTTCCCTGGGGCCAAGAGAAGTAGGAGACAGCGACGGCAACTGCAACGACAGCTTTTTACCCCGATACACGGTGGCAGGGAGGCGGCGCTGACGGTGGCTGTATTTTTCTTGCTGCTGCTCCCCCCGACCTCTTCCGTTTTTCGCTCCTACATCAAGACGGCGCTGGCCTCGCCAGCCCCTTTTTTATCCGGTGCCCAGAGCCTGCGCACTGGATCCTCAGCCCCTAGTGGGTGTCGATTTACACTCTAACCGAGTTCAAGCTGCACTGGCGGCCAGACTGGGGGGTGGGGGGAAGAGAGGGAGGTGAAGACCGGGGCTGAGGTGGTTTGAGGAGTGGGATAGTGTCTTGATTTAGGAGGGTGATGGGAGGGGTGTTCCTTCCCAGGGCCTACTGTCATTTTCCTACAGTGTAGTAGCGTGCCCAAACTCACCGTTAGGGATTGTCAGGGAAAAGGGGTAAAGAACCAGTCTCACCAAATGCCGAAATTTCCCAAACCTTCGGTGAGTTGTTGAATGTATCTTTTGTGAAAAAGACAAATTCTGTCCACCTCTCCGCCTCCCGTTGCCTATCTTCGGACCTCAGGAAAGGCAACGGCTGAGGGCGGTAGCCCACAAGCAAAATGGCGGCGGGTAGCTTCGTCCCCTCCCCCTCTGCCCCTGCGGAGCGGGGCGGGCGGGCCCCGTGCACTGGCCGCCGCCGCCGCGGCCGCCGCCGCCGTCGCCGCCGCGGCCGCCGCCGCCGTCGCCGCCATTTTCCCAGAGCAAGAGGCAGTGACACTGAGCGGGCGCAGGGGGCCGAATCGGAGACCGTACCTGAGCTCGGGAGCGGCAACAGAAGGGGCATAGACACTCTGAGCAGCCTCGCCGTCGCCTCTGCGTTCCTATTGACTGCCTGAGTGCCCCCTCCCCTACTCCTCAGTTGCTGAAGAGGCTGCGCGCTGCTGTTTGGGGAGGGGGTGTGTGGAGCCGGGTCCTGTGTCCGCAGTCTGCTGTCGGGTGGTCGTCTGATCGTGGAGGTGTGGAGAGACTGCTTGGTGGTCGCACAAATAACGGGGTTCGGGTCTCTGGTGTGTGAACAGCACAGGTCAGTGCCTGTCGTCTCTTTGGGAGTTCATGGGGCTTGCGGGGTGAAGGGACGTGTGTTTCTGAGGGAAAGGGGCCTTCTCATCTTTATCCTTTCGGAGGGGGAGTCGACGTTGACTTTCAGGTGACTTGGTTGGGGCAAGACTTTGCTTATTCGAATAGAATTTATCCTTTCTCTTCTCTCTCCTTAGAAAGGGCGCATTATGGCGGGTTTTAGGGTTGGGGAAGGAGAAACTGGCAGTTAAACCCCCTTGAGAGTGGGAGTTAGGGAGTGGGTGTTCTCCTCCTTGGCAGCAGGTTAAGGCTGCCTGGGTGAGAGGAGAGGCTTGTGACTCTTAGGGTTTGTGTCGAAGTGGTCCCGGGAGCTGCCAGCCCGCCCTTCGCTCCACCGCATCTTGTTCAGGTGCTAAAAAAACGTCTAGGCCTCATTTTCTTCTTCCATCTATTCACTGGCAGCCTCCGGTATAATTTTATCGTCAGTACGAAGGGGGTTAAGAGCACGCCCTGGGTCTCTATCTCCCTTTGTGGGAGAACGAGACGGCTTCTCATCCTCTCCGGGAGAAGGTAAACCCGCCCCTGAGGTGGTCACCCCAGTACCCAGCCTTCTCAGTCTCCTCCCCCACTCCTCTTGTGATTATCGCTGTCCTTTACTGTACGGGAGCCTTAGAAGCCACAATATGGCACATTTCAGAAAAGCTTATTTTGACCAAGGGATTGGCACAAACACTGGCAGCAGACACAGAAGAGAAACAAACGGTTCACTGTGCTAAACGGGGGAGGAGGGAGAGAAAAAAACAATCCGGAGTGCTCTCTTCCACTGCCCTTAGTTTCATGGAGATCCATTCTTGCTAAACTCTGTCTTAAAAATGATACCATTTAAAGTCAAAGAGAAATAGCTAGAGTTGGCTTTAGACTAAATCCCGTTTTTTCTGATTGCCCCTTTTTAGTGGTGTGAATAATGTAAAGTGTTTGGAGTTCTGGAGACCTTGGAGAGAAGTAGGTGAGGTGCATTCACTTCTAGGCTGGAGATACCGATACCTAATTGGAAAATAGTCCGTTTTTCCCTTTAATTTCCAAGATGGGGAGTAAAAAGTGAAATATCCCTCTTTTGTCCTTTACAGATTCTAAAAATGGCGGCCCCAGGCTGATGTTGTGGTAATCTAATCAGCTCGGGTCCTCCACACCCCATGCAGTGCGTTTGTCTGCAGCATATTACAGGCTTATTATGTTTACATGGAAAGACTGGGCTTTTTTCCTTCCCTAAACCGTTTACAAAAATGTGTTGATTTTACTGCAAATTGCAATGCTGTGTTTTAGTTTATTGATTTTATTGGTTTTTCCTGAGAGGCAAATAAAATGACACCACTTTGGGAAAAAATAACGCTCAGGTAGTCTTAGAAATTTCAATAGTGAGGCTAGGTACTCTTAAACATTAAAAAAATTATTCGGGGACAAATAATAGTTTTTGTTCAGTTTAATCCAAGCATCTTTTAGTCAGTATACCAAAGTAAATTAAAATGTTTAGTAAGTGTGTGAGGGCAACCTATTTTGTATGACTAGACGTTTTAATCTAGGGTGAAATTGTTTCTCATCCATCTCTTGACCAATTTTGTGAATTTCGGCTTTTGTACTCTCTCACATTAATTTTTAGGGAGCTGTACAAACAAGCCTAAACCTGTTACTTCACAGGGTGTGGAGATGCTTGTTTTTCTCACTATTAAATTTTGCATTCATTTTCTGCATATATTCCTTAAGAATTTTGTAAGTTGTGTATTTGTTTGATAAAATGAAGCTCTATGCTTTGCTGCCTTTTAATATTGTCTTAAGGAATACTATCATAATTTTGTAGGTAAAGGTTTTAGTTCTTCATCGCCCTCACCCCGCCCCCCACCACATTTATCTCTTATGGGATGTGGAATTTAATCAGTTTTAATTGACTTTAAATAAAAGCCACACTGTAATAGGGTCTTGAATTCACTTTGTGCTAATTTCAGCATCTTATAGATTGAGGCAGAAAATTAAATGTTGTCGTTTAACTGTATTTTTTTAAAGTGTGAATGATGATTTCACCTCTTTAGTGGGAGGTTGATCTTTTTGGCCTGAACTAAGCAGTGAGATATGAGTGGGCAATTAATGGCATTTAATGACCATTCTCATTGTGAAGCAACTGAAAGATGAGTGCCTTTCAAAAAAGGTTGGAGAGTATACACCCTTTCATGATTCTCGTATTCTATTGTAAATTATGCTCTAAAATATTTACAGTGGAATAAGAGAATCATGAAGCTCATATATGAACTAGGTTCACAAGTTTCTATGCTGTAAGATAATTGTAGAGATAACTGGCGCAGGGAGTTTTATCATGGAAGACTAAGCACATAACCTTACTTAGAGTGTCTGAAATACTTTATTATAAAGTGAAATGTTGAGTTCTGTTGGGATTTGTAATATACTGACTGATCATGTAAGTCCAGATCCGTAACTGTTGTGTTAAGATTGTGCATTTTAAAGACTAAGTGGTTAAAAACTGTGGTTAAGAAGGTTGGTACTTTAAACTTACTATCTAATATGGGAAATTTAGTTAAGGTAGCCATAGAAGGGAACACTGTGTGTACCATGTTTTTCTTGATAGTGACCTTGGTCGGGCCTAGACACATAAAGCATTTGGACTTATTTGGTTCAAACAGCATCAAGTTAAAAATGATAAGAAAAGCTGCCTTCACTCTACTAGTTTTCTTCATATTGGCTTGCTTCATTGCTTTGGTTGTATTTCTTTTTGTTTTAATGTTTTGGATCCTGTAAAAAGAGAATTGCTTTTTGTAGTATATTGCACTTAATTTTAAATGGTTACTTTATAAATAACATAGCTATAAATGTTTTTTTATTAATGTACACCCCATTTGATTATGTTTTATGTTAGGATTGTCAAGGTACATTTTTTAAAGGGTTAGGCATTAATTTTGTTGCCAGAGTTTTGAAATGTTTGGTCCCTTGGGGGAAAACTAATCAAGTGGTCTTTGTTCTTAGGACAGCTGAGTTTGAGGCATTATTTATCTGTTTAAGTGGATTTATAGAAAATCATAATGTAATTGAGAGTAAATTTTATTTTTAGAGACTACATTTTGATCATTCTTCCCTTTTGTTGTCAGTATGAATTATAGGATCCCTTTGATCTCAGTTTAAGTTTAGAACCTTTTACAGGGCTTCTCCATTTTCTTCAGTTTTTCAGGTCTCTGATAACTCTCCTACAATTTTGGCTTCTCTATCTTCCTCACAGTTTCTGGTCAGAAATTTTTTACCATATATACCACAGTAAGTTCCAAGACTTCTGGGATCTAAAAATAAAGAAGTGAGGAGAAAAGCCAATTAATAAGTTAGGAGAAATTCTTTCCAGCAATACGTACCTTTAATGGTCTTATCAAAATTATAACTTCTTAAATTGGTTTCTTATTTCTAAGAGTAATGTATCTATTTTCACGAATCAAATTCTTAAACCTATGGTTTTATTTTTTAAAGTATATTATGTACATCATAAAGCTCTGCTTTTCTGGAAGTTACTAATGGGAATTAAATGTGTACTGCCATAAACTTTTTTAAAAAAGATTTTGTTTATTTATCTTTAGAGAGGAAGGGAAGGAGAGAGGGAGAGAAATGTCAGTGTTTGGTTGCCTCTCGTGCGTCCCCTGCTGGGAACTGGCCTGCAACCCAGGCATGTGCCCTGACTGGGCATCGAACCGCAATCCTTTGGTTCACAGGCCCACACTCAATCCACTGAGCTACACCAGCCAGGGCTTATTTTTTAAAATATCTTAATAATGTATAATAACTTTTTTAGCAGATGGTAGGTACCCAATTTTTTGTTGAATTTAAAGCTTTTGTTTAAGTGAACACATTTACATCTCAAACATTCATGGTGATCAGTGGGCTATTTTAAATACTTGTATCCAGAGAGACTTTTTAATGTTGAATATAGAATTATTTTTACTTTACAGTAAAATTGTGTTTGTTCACTGGCAAAATAAAAAGGGTACTATTTGAAATGTTGCTGTATAAACGTTAGCTGGCTTTTAGGCTGGGTTTAATACTGCAGTGGCTCACTGTCTCTTTTCTAACTTACACAAGTTGGGAGAGTATATAGAGACTACATTTTTTATTAATATTGAAAGGATAATATTTTTGTATTACCTAAAATTTACTTAATATGAAAGAGTAATATTAGTGGTTGAAATTATTTTTAAGTGCAGTAAATTTGAAGTAGATGATATTTGAAAAAAAATTGCTATTGCAATTAGTGAGTATTTTATAAAGAGGTAGGAATTAACCAAAATAATCTTTTTGTTATTGTGAACACTTATGCTAGATGCTACATTAAAAATCAAATGCTGGTAACTCAGGCTAAGTTAAATTTATTTGTGTCTTTAAGGATATGAAAAGATTTGTATTAATCATGGGTAACTTGTGCTTTTTTTACATAAATCAGAGTCAAGAGAACAGTGGTCTTATGTTTCACTTAATATGAAATCAGTCTTTTCCCTTTATGTATAGCTCATAAATCAAATTTTATTCTTAGAAATTTAGGAGAGCCATTTTTGTATTTTAGGTGAATTTTACAATTTCATCAAAAATCTGATTTGGTTATTTACCTAAACTGTTTTGATGTTGGTCAATGCAACAGGTCAGTCACAGATTATTTTTAATTAAATATTTATTTTTGCATTTTAAAACTCACATTTAAATTCTCAAATGTGAAATATAGGTTTAAGAAAGAACCTGTGTACAGATCAACATGAGAAACAAATGATTGTGCAGCTTTCTTTATTCTAGTTATACAACTGAAGGAGAGTTTTCTAGCAACTCTTAGATGATTGCTCAATTTACAGTTAATCCAAAGTAATAAACATTCTTGGTCCTGAAATTTGTTATTGAGAAAGATAATATTGAGTAATCACACCTGTGTGATTAAATGCCTATGTGGTTGCAGAATTTAAGGTCTGAGCCTGTGGCAGAAAGAAAAGTAATATAACAGTGGGATTGAATTAGTTTTGGTTAGTAGTAGCCATACTGTAATTTTAAAATATTTTATTTATTTATTTTTAGAGAGGGGGGAAGGGAAGGAGAAAGAGTGGGAGAGAAACATCAGTGTGTGGTTGCTTCTCATGTGTCCCCTACTGGGCACCTGGCCCGCAACCTAGGCATGTGCCCTGATTGAGAATCGAACCAGTAACCCTTTGCTTCACAGGCCCATGCTCAATCCACTGAGCTACACCAGCCAGGGCGCCATACTGTAATTTTAAAGTTCATGTTCACATAACTGTGTTATCTAACATTTTGTCTGAGACCAGAAAAATTTTTA
Organism: Carollia perspicillata; assembly: GCA_004027735.1. NCBI lineage: Eukaryota > Metazoa > Chordata > Mammalia > Chiroptera > Phyllostomidae > Carollia > Carollia perspicillata. Next base: position 90,697 of record PVKM010000280.1, on the reverse strand, counting down.
AGTTTTTAAATCTGTGTTGACTTTTGTTTTCAAAGGATACTGAAAACGTAATTCTTACTTAAAGACTTAAATAGAATTTACCCATATTTCCATTTTTTCCACTGTTGGTCTAAGAATAAGGTGAAGCCTAATGTCTGTTTTTTAGCAAAAAGTGAGGAATGTGATTAGAAGAAGTAATTGTTATCACTTTTATGATATGGTCAGGAAAATAGTTTTGGTTTTTCAGAAGTTCACACTTCAGGAGATTTTTTATGAGAAAAATACAATCTTCTAATTTATATACTTTTTGATTAATTTATTTTTTTAGAAAAGGGAAAGGAGAGAGAAAAAAGGAGAGAAACATCTATCAGTTGCCTCTTGCGTGCCCCCAATGGGGGACCTGGCCTTCAACCCAGGCATGTGCCCTGACCCAGAATTGAACCAGTGACCTTTCAGTTCTCAGGCCAGCACTCAGTCCACTGAACCACACCAGCCAGTGCTTCTAATATGTTCTTATTTCACAGACTAATGATAAAATTTAATAGTTTCTATTTTTGAATTTACAGAGAGACCTTGAATTGCTCATACCTGGTTTTATATGTTGTTTAAAGAAAGAGCGTTCAGGAATTTGAAAACCCATTTCTTCTTCAATGATATGCCAGAAGATGGGAAGATTTTGATGTGAATGATTTAGGACTGTGCTTCAGTAGTGGTAAATTGACCAGGGGTAGGGGTGGGGGGGGGTGTGTGGCGTCTGAGGTGTCTGAGGATAGTCTGTTAGTTTGATACAAAGTTGCTCTTCACCAAAAAGTAAGGTTGTTTCTTTTAGAATTACTTGTGTTTCTGCTTCTCTTTAAAGGAAGGTGTGTAGTTGGTTGAATTGACACAGCCTTGTTACATCTTATCATTAAGCCCCTACCAAAACAATATTTGTTTTTATTGAATTTATTGGGAAGACATTGGTTAATGAAATTATGTAGATTTCATTCTAATGCAATTTTGTAAGACATCATCTGTGTATTGCATTATGTGGTCACTACCCCAAGTCAAGTCTCCTTCTATCACCATTTAGCCCCCTGCACACATATATAGACAGAAGATTAATTTAGGTACTATTTGTTTGGCACTATTTATTTCTGTTTCTCAAAAGCCTGTTGTTATAGGGTTTGTTTGGCTACAAGCAATAAATCAGCTCCAACTAGTTTAAGATTAGTTATAAAATTATAGGGAAATCTCACAGAATTTATTTGAAGAAAGTACAGTTGGGCCTCAAGAATTGGCAAAGTATCAGAGAGCTGCTCACTATTCTCCATCTTGATCCTTCTAATTAGCTGTGACTAGTTGGGATAGGGTATGTATGCAGTTGTGTGTGTGTGTGTGTGTGTGTGTGTGTGTGTGTGTGTGTGTCTGGAGGGTGGGTTGTTTCCTTGGATGGACAGCAAGAGAATGACACTTCTAATTCATCTGTAAATTAATGGCTTTTTTCACAGATGTATTTGGGAGGGGCTCCTAAACTAACTAGAATCAAACTGATTATTCTGTTTATATAAAAATATACATTTATATGTTTAGGAATGCTTTTAAAATAACCCTTTTTATTTTATTTTATTTTTTTAATTTTCAAATAATTTTAAACTTACAGAAAAGTTACATGGATAGTACAAAACATCCCTGTACCCTTAACCCATATCCCCTTTTTTTTAACATTTTGTCACACTTGCTTTATCATTCTCTCTGGGCATAAATATAAACAAATTTGAGCCATTTGAGAGTAAATTGCATATTATCATGCCGTCTCACAGCCCTTGATATGTTTCATATATATTTTGTAAGAACAAATATTTTAGGTAACCAGGGTGGTTAAATTCAGGAAATTTAGAATTGATATAACACATTAAATTAGTATGTTGTCCACAGTCCATTTTCATCAATTGTCCCAATTATGCCCTTTATTAGCATTTTTTTTTTCTGGTACACTAACTACTCCAGGGTCACAGATTGCATTTAGTTCTGAGGTCTCTTGAATCTCCTTTAATCTGGAAGAGTTCCTTAGCCTTTCGTTGTCTTTTGTGATAGTGGCAGGCTAGCTATTTATACAGTGCCCTTCATTTTGGGTTTGTCTGAGATTTCTTCATGATTAGATTCAGATTTTTGCATTTTTGGCCAGAATACTAGTAATATGTGTTTTTGCTATCTAGAGGCACTTGATTTCTTTTACTCCTTACCTGTATGTTCATTTTGATTGCTTGGTTAACTGTTAAGTAGCTTCTCCATTGTATATACTTAGTGTTTATTATTTTGCCATTATTAAGTAATTTATGGGGAGGTAGTTTGAGATTTTGTAAATATTCCATTCCTTGTCAGGCCTTCCTCTCTGAGATTTAGTGTCTATTGATGATTATTTTCTGTATAAGTTTTTGCTGTGGTAGTTGCAAATATACCAGAATTTTTAGTAGTGGTTTGTTTCTGGGTAATTGGGATTGTGGGAGGGTTTTTTTTCCCTCTTCTGTTTTTTTTTTTTTTTTTTTTTTGGTAATGTATGTGGGTCACTTTTGTAATCATAACAAATAAAAAATTTTGAGGAGGAAAAATATAGATAGTTTAGATAGTATTTTTGCATAGTTATTTATTTAAATGGGATTTAAAATAATTTCTTGAATGCTGGTCTAATTTGAAATCAGAACACAGAAATTAAGTATCAATACTTAGATTGTTAAATTATTTTTTTAATGACATAGTTCCAGTTCCTCATTTAGTTTTTAGAATTATTGCTAAATGAGCCCTTAGTTATACTTGTTTAGGTTTATGATTTGCTACTAATGCTAGCAGTTTGATTTGTAAGACAAAGCTGAAAATATGTATTTTAATTATTGTGCTATTTTCCTTCCTCCATTAAAACAATTCTTCAGGTTAATTTTTTTGAAATACTTTTTTCTGAAATGTTTGAAACAGGCTCTTTATATATATATTTGCAAGTCATTTCTTTTTAGAAAGGGGTTGGTGAGATGGTACATTGGATACAGCAGAACATCAAACATCTATAAGTCATAGGACAAAGTAGTATATATATTTTTGAAACTTGTAATTAAAGAAATACATACCCATTGTAGAAAGTTCAGAAGGACAAGAAAGAGACAAGAAACAGGGAAGCATTTGTTTAGACTTTAACTACATTATAATAATACTTTTATCAATTTAGCATATTTCCTTTCAGTGATAGCAAAATATCAGTAGTGAATTTAGATGATAATTTGAATTTCATACTGATTCAGGCCCTGGGTAACATTGAATGAAAATTATTAATTTAATTTCTTTGGAATTTTCAGAGACTGAGAAGAAAACTTTAAGAATCATACATACTTGTAGAATGGAGATTATTATAGTCTCTAAAATTTAAAATGTGAGAAAATAAAGATAAAGTATATTTCAGAATAGTGAGTATTAATGAGAGGATACAGCAGATTCTTAGCATTTTGTAGGTGTTTAATTAGCTAAAAAATTAGTTGAATCAACTCTATCTGTCTTAAGAGAGTAAAAGTTCAGTTTGTAGCACTACCAAATCTATCCGTCATTTCTTTTTTTTTTAATGTATTGTGTGAGCCCTGGCTGGTGTGGCTCAGTGGAGTGAGTGCGGGCCTGCAAACCGAAGGGTCCCTGGTTGGATTCCCAGTCAGGGCACATGCCTGGGTTGTGGGCCAGGTGCCCGGTGGCGGGGGCCTGGGGGCGCATGAGAGACAATCACTCATTGATATTTCCCTCCCTTTCTCCCTCTATTTCTCTAAAAATAAATAGAGAAAAAAATAGAGTATTGGGTGAAAGGTGAAAAAAACAAAAAATAAATTCCATGATGAACTGGAGACTCTTCTTTTATGCCAGAACCCCTGTCCTGGTGATCAAAGTTAAGAAACTAGAGTTAGAATGACATGTGAAATTTTTTGAAAAATATTTCTCATTGTGGCCTTATTGTGCTTATTAAAATGAACATTCTTGGGCCCCCTTACAGACCTACATAATTGCATCTAGTGGGGCATTGAATTGGCATTTTAGTGCTAATCTCAGCTGATGTTTTAAAATAATTTTCTTTCTTTTTTAAAAATTTTGTTTATTTATTTTTAGAGAGAGGGGAAGGGAAGGAGAAAGAGTGGGGGAGAAACATCAATGTTGGTTGCCTCTCATGTGTCCCCTACTGGGGACCTGGCCTGCAACCCAGGAATATGCCCTGACTGGTAATCTCAGCTGATTTTTACAATGTTCTAACTCCTCCCTTTTATTTTATAAGTAGACTGTGTCCTAGAGAGGTTAAATAAATTTCCCAAGGTCATACAGTTAGATTGTGGTTGATTAAGGATTAAAATTTAGGTTCTGATACTTGGTGCTTTATACTTTTCTGAGAAACCATGCTGACCCCCCTCTTGAGAAGTCAAGACACTATTTTTGGATCCTCTGAATAAGAGAGTACTGGTCTTTGTACAGTATCATGTGACAGACCTTCTATATTTAGTGCTTCTGTACATTCCAATTCAAGATGATATGTTGGTTTTTCCAGAACCCATGTGTTATTTGGTTAAAAGTCTAGGATTGGAATTACAGCAATACAAATTGGGATCAGGTTGTGGTGAACCTTGAATCTAGGATAAGCATAAGTATATGGACTCTGGGAGAACTACTGATAAATGAGCTTTGGGGAGTGACATACTGGAACATGCTTATTTACCGCCACTGCACCCCCTCCCATTTCTTAAGATTATGAAAGTAATTAAAATAATTCTAAGAGTACTTTTTAGAGGCAGTATTTCCTGGAGCTTAAGAGTAGAAACTCTAGGGCCACACTGCTTTGGTTTGACTGTACTCAAACCAGGTTGCACTTCTGTATGACTTTTGGGCAAGTTACTTACCTTTTTGTGCCTTAGTTTCTTGATCTACAAAATGAAGATAATAATAGAGTCTATCTTACAGAGTTGTTTTGAGAATTAAACAAGTTAATATCTGTAATGATTAGTAGTAAGCTCTACAGCTATAAACCTGTAGTTGTTTCTAGAAAACAGTCTGATTCCCATCCCTAGTGTTTCTCATATGCTGACTATATATGTATACACACATATGTATAAATATATATATTTTAAATATTTTATTTATTTGCTTTTAGAGAGGGGAAAGGAGGGAGAAAGAGAGGGAGAGAAACATCAATGTGTAGCTGCCTCTTGCATGGTCCCCATTGGGGACCTGCCCTGTAACCCAGGCATGTGCCCTAGACCAGGAATCCAACCAGCAACCCTTTGGTTCACAGGGTGAACAAAATCAATTGAGTGGAGGGTAGGCCAGCACTCAGTCCACTGAGACACACCAGTAGGGCTAAGATAAATATTTATATATATAATTTTTCGTTGTTCTTTGTTAACTCTCTGACTTTGATGAACTCAGAGATTTCTAGTCTCTATTTTTTAAATATAAGTTCAGATTTCTTTTTTTAATCTAAAATAGAATGGACCTTATGATATTCTGTAACTCTTTATTCTTTAGTATTTTGGAAATCTAAAAGTTCTCTTTTAGAATCAGACTCTGGTTTGTCTAGTGGGGTTTATAGGACCAGATCTAGTTGAAATGACAGATTTCATGTCCCTGGAATTTAACAGATACATTGAAGTGTCAAGATCTAGTAACCTTTGCTATCTTATGATATTTAAAGATACTTTTTTATTTTTAGAGAGGGGGAAGGAAGGAGGAGAAAGAGAGGAAGAAAAACATTGATGTGAGAGAGACATTGATTGCTTGCCTCTTGTACATGCCCAGAGTGGCTTTGTGGACCTTTCTTTTGCGGGCTAGGCTCAACCAGCTGAGTCACACCAGTCAGAGCTCTCATGAGATTTAAATTGTTCTCCTCTGCTGGGAATTATAACCTAAGAATCCTAAAACACCAATTCAAAAGAACCGATGCACCCCAGTATTCATAGCAGCGTTATTTACAATAGGCAAGTGCTAGAAACAGCCTAAGTGCCCATCCCCAAATGAGTGGATCCAAAAACTGTGGTACGTTTATGCAATGGAATACTACACAGCAGAAAGAAAGAAAGAAGGAACTCCTACCCTTCTCAACAGCATGGATGGAACTGGGGAGCATTATGCTAAATGAAATAATCCATGCGGTGAAAGACAAATACCATATAATCTTACCTATTAGTGGAACCTAATCCACAAAACAAGCGAGCAAAATAGAATCAGAGACATAGAAATAAAGAACAAACTGACAGTAATGGGCGGGTAGGAGGATTACAGGGGAAAGAAAGGGAGGGGTCAAGTCAAGGAACATGTATAAAGGACCCATGGACAAGGACAACAGCGGGTGGGGGTGTGGGAGGAGTGGATGTAAGAGAGGGGAGTGGGCAGGGCAGGGGAGAGCAATGGGGGGAAAATGGCACCAACTGTAATTGAACAACAAAAAATTTTTTTTTTAAAAATTGTTCTTTTCTTTTAGACCAGTCTAATTCTGATAATAAAGTAGATTGAGTGGCAAATAGTTAAATGCCCTCTGTGTGAAGTATCCTGGTAGCTACTAATTTTGGCTTGCTAACCTTGCACATATTTCCTAAGGGAAGTAACTGATAATTGTGTTGGTTAATATCCCTGAATCAGTTTGTGGAGTTTTAAAATTTTAGTCTTTAGTTTGGTGTATTGTAATCTATTTGCTTTATGTTAATACTAACGTATTAGTTATACATTAATGCAATAACTGCTTGAATTTTGAATTCTGAGTTAAAACTGACAGATTTTTTAACCACTGGTTTATATTTTGATGCTTTATTTTGAAACAGCTGTTAGATGCATAGTTTCCACAATTAAATCATCTACTCCACCCTATAACAAGCGTTATGATATGTATATATTACCTCTGAAGCTTAGAACACAGTGGCTAAGATTCCCACCAAAGTTGAGAAGGAAAAGAAAGAGGGAAAGAAACATGGATGTGAGAGAAGTGCATTGATTGGTTGCCCCTCGTATGCATGACAACCGGGACTGAACCCTCAATACAGGCATGTGCCCTAACCGAGAACCGAACCCACAACCTTTCGGTTCATGGGATGATGCTCCAACCAACTGAGCCACACTGGTCAGGGTTCTGGCAAACATTTTTAATAAATATATATTCTATATATTGGCTGGGCATAGGAAATCAAGCAGAAATGAATGTTTAAATCCAAGATGAATGGAGAGTAATAATGGTCAGGATTGACCCTTGTGGGATAACCACAGCTTGGGATAATAAGGGAAAGAGAAGCAATTAGGAGGGGAAAAAAGATTCCAGAAGGAAATCAATCACTAACATTCTTCAGTGGCAGGTGTTTTGTTTTGCATTGTTTTGCTGTTAATATACATTCATGTTCATCTAAAAGGGGAAGAGGGAGATTGAATGTGTTAAAGGGTATGTTTTAATCAAGATCAACTTAGGTAGTATCTTAGCCACTGTGTTCTAGGCTTTAGAGTTAATTTACGGGGTCTGGCAGAAGTAATGCCTGCTTGAGTGTGGTTGGTAGGGTAATATGGGTGTAATAATTTATAGTTTTAATTTGAGTATTTCACCTAAAATGTCATATGGTGTGCTTCAGTGTAATATTGTTGTGTTGCAGATTTACATGCTTATGATTTTGTAATAAAAGATTTTGTAATAAAAAGGGACATTACTTGTGCTGAACCCCGTATAAATATCTTAGTGCTTGCTATTGGGCGAAGTAGATGATTTAATTGTGGAAACTATGCATCTAACAGCTGTTTCAAAATAAAATGTCAAAATATAAACTGGTGATTAAAAATTATACATTATTTAGGAGGTTACAAAGGAAGAGCTCAGTGTTGCATAAGTAAGTTTTATAGCTGGAATAGTTTTTTGAGTTAACTTGGTCAGATTTTTGTTTATAGATTAGGAAACAGTCCTCAGGAGGTTCATCTACTACAGACCTCAAAAGCTAGTTTTGTGGCAGTGATGTTTAAGTTGGGATGTCAAGAAGGCTTCAAGGAAGCATTGGTACTTAAGTGATCCTTGCAAGTTTAGTAAGATACTTATTTATTGGGTGGGATGGATATAAATAAAAATAACTTTAGAAAGTTTGAGCAAGGATATACCAACAATAGGAAAGAAACTGGCATAATCAAAAGATTTATATATTTGAATTAAGGAATATATATATATATTCCTTATATATATATAATGGAATTAAGCTAACCTGGTAAGTTCCAAGATTAGGAACTTGACTCTAAGTACTGTGAGATACTATGGTTTTTTGAAGAAGGCAAAGTTAGGAAACTAGTGGGTTTTGAAGTATATTCTGTTCAATGTTTAAGCAGTTGTAAAATAGAGCACTGAAGTGAATGTCCAGCCCCCCCACCCCATCTTTTTTTAGATAAGACATCCGGGTCACAGCCGAGACCTACTAAATCAGTATCTCTGGAGTGAGGACTAGAAATATGTCATTTTTAACTGTGAACCTCAGGTATATGAAAAGTAGCAGTCTGTGGATCTGTGTTTGAGAACCACTGGTTTAAAGGTTAAGTTAGATTACAGAGAGACCACTTAGAAAATTATTCTGGTAGCCTTGGTCTGAGGTAAAATGTAGATGGATCAGAAGGATTTGTTTTAACTCTATCAGATTTGATGCACATTGTTTTTAGATAGGGAAAGAAGAGAAGACTTAAGTCCTCTAGTTTAAAAGAAATGATTCAAAATAGTTATAGAAGAAATTGATAATTCTGGAGTGTCAGTAGTATATTATTTTACTTGAGATTAGATAAAGAATGAGAGAATGAAATTATTACCAACTTTGTTTTAGTCAAAAAGGATGCCTTACCTGGCAGAATACATATTTGAATACTAAAAAAAAATACAAGAATAAAACACTGTATTAATAGTTTATATAAGAGCCCTGGCTGGTGTGGCTCAGTGGATTTGAATGCTGGCCTATGAACCAAAGGGTCGCTGGTTCGATTCCCAGTCAGGACACATTCCTGGGTTGCAGGCCAGGTCCCCAATAGGGGGTGTGTGTGAGAGACAACCATTCATTGATGTTTCTTTCCCTCTTTCTCCCTCCCATTCCCTCTCTCTAAAAATAAGTAAAATCTTTTTAAAAGTAGTCTGTATAAGAGATATATGTGACTAAAAGGTAAATGCAGGAATTTTATTGTTGTTTTGTTTGATTTTTAATTACAACAGACTTAACACTACTTTTTGGAAGTGTATTGTTTTCTTCCAGTGATTTTTTTCATACTTTTCTCCAGAAAGCCTTAGGCTTTTCATGGAACTTAACCATTATGTGGAGGATGTACAGGCAGGAACATACCCTTACCTCCTTCTTTAACAACAGGCAAAAAAATATGTCATAATAAATATGAGGTACAAATGCCTACTGTACCCATTAGCAGACATCACTAATCACTTGTGGTTTCATTAATTATATTTGACTTTGGTCTTCTTAACACATCACATTGATACTAGCAATCATTGGGAAAAGCATAGGAGATTAAACTATTTTTTCATTCTAGATTCAAAGTAGATGCTTAGGTTTTTGTGTATGGTATCATTTGTAGGGAAGTTTCTATCAGTAGTCAAAAAAAGTTTGAAAGTCATCACCGTAATGTAATTTATAAAATTAAATTTGTAATTTTGAGGTAATTTTAGATTCATGTGCAATTGTAAGGTATAATACAGAGAAACTGTGTATCCTTTGTCCAGTTTCTTCAACAGTAACATCTTCTAAAAACAAATACAGATTCATGACCAGAATATTTTTTTTGCCTAGCTATTTTATTTTTCATTGAATTTATTGGGGTGGCATTGGTTCATAAAACCATACAGGTTTCAAGTGTACAACTCAGCAAGACATCTGCTCACTGCATTGTGTGCCTGTCAAAAACAAGTCTCTCTTTGTCCCCATTTATCCCCTTTGCCCACTTCCATCTACCCTCACCCTGCTTTCCCTCTGGCTCTCACCACACTGTTGTCCATGTCTGTGTTCATATATACATATATATATTTTTTGCCCATCTTCTTTCATCCAGCCCCCAAACCCTGCTCCCCAACAGCTGTCAGTCTGTTTCATGTATCCATGCCTCTGTTTCTGTTTTGTTTGCATGACTAGAATATTGACATTGATAAGTGATCCACCCATTTTTGTTCAGATTTCCCCAGTTTAACTTTTAGTTGGTTGTATGTGTATGTGTGTATTTATCACATGTGTGGGTTCCTGTATCCACCACCACAGCTAAGATATAGAACATCACCACCTGTATCCACCACCACTGTTAAGATATAGAACATCACAAGATATAGTTCCATCACCACGAGGATCTCTGGTGTTGCCCTCTTGTAACTATGTTAATCTGTTCTTCTATTCTGTAATTTGTCATTGAAGAATGGTATATACATGAAATCATGTATAGTATGTGACCTTTGGGGATTGTCTTTTTTTCCCCCACTGAGCATAATTTCTTTGAGATTTATCTAAGCTGTTGCATGTATCAGTTGTTTGTTCCTTTATGTTGCTAAGTAGTGTTCTTATTTTCCTATTTGGTAGTTACCACGTAGAAAATGGAGCTTCAGAATTTTCCTTTTAAATATATAGAACATGCTATCTCTCATTTCTTTTGTTAATTTCCCTGACTCTGTTTTCTCCTACTATCTCAATACCCAGCTCTCCCAGGACTGCTGAAAGTACAATTTAAAACTTACTCATGTAGATAACAGTATTTTCTTTTACCTGAAGTTTTAGAAGCCATTAGGTGTGTGGTGTTATACCTTATAGTGTTCCCTACCTTTTTAAGTAAAAGTAAATTTTATGTGATTATTATAAGTTTGAAAATTATTTTTCTTCTGCAGTTATATAGTGAGCAGTATATTCTAAGATATATAGTTGTGGCCAATATGGGAAGTAAAAAATATGGGAAAATAACTTTTTTTCTCTTTTTTTAAATCCTCCTCTGAGGATATGTTTATTGATTTTTTTAGAGAGAGAGAAACATCGATGTGAGAGAGAAACATTGATTGGTTGCTTCCTGTATGTTCCCTGACCGGGAATTGAACCTGCAGCCTTTTAGTGTATGGGACAACCCTCCACACAACTGAGCCACCCAGCCAGGGCAATAGGTAACTGTTTTAGAATGAAATCACTTTTTTTAGTTTTATTCTTTGGTACATACAAAGATTAAACTCATTCAACAGTTTTGCATATGTAGGAAAAAGAAATTGTACATTTATATACCTGTAAAATCTGATCTAACCAGATTTTAACCACTGAATTGCCACTTGCATGAAAGTCCACATTTTACTAGATTTTACAACAGATTTTAGTGATCTCCAACACTTTGGGACATGACAAATGTTAATAAAAAATAATAGCAGTGGTGCATAAGCAACTGGATAGTATTGAAATTAATTATTTTAATTTGAGGGTGTTTTGGGGTTGTGATGGAGTATTCCAGTACTTTAGCTAGTTGCAGAATTAGGGTTTAGAATAGCTTCCCCAAAACCCTGGTAGAAAGACACTCCCTTAAATAATGCCAGCCAAATAGTTCACTGTATCATATTCATACATATATATTTTGAATTAATGGACTTTACTTTTTAGAGCAATTTGAGGTTCACCTCAGAATTGAGTGGAAAGTACAGAGTTCCCACATACCTCCTCCCCACACACAGGCACAGCCTTGCCCACCATCAACATTCTTCATCATTATGGTACATTTGTCATATTCAATGAACCAACATTGACACATCCTTATGAACCAAAGTGTGTGGTTTTACATTATGGTTCACTCCTTGTGTTCATGTATTTTTTTTTAAGGTCATTCTTCTTGATACTTTACTTTGATTCTAATATCAAATCTGTAGTGAGCTTAAAGGTATAGTAAACTGGGCTGCAAGGTAAACTGGTATGGAATTCCAAAAACTACTGGTCAATTTAGGAAGGTGCATCCTTCATTCTTGACTATATAGAGATGGTTTGGTGCTCATTGGGTATTATCATAAGGAGTGTCATTGGTTTATTTATTTATATTTAATCTTTATTGTATTTTTTTCCATTATCATTTAGCCCCTTATAACCCCCTCCCACCAGCATTCAGCACACTGTTGTCCATGTCTTGAGTCCTTTTTTCATTTTGCACATTGGTATCTTCTTTAAAGAGTTTAATCTTATCAAGCCAATCTGTTTTGACAAAAAAAATCTGTAAAAAGGGTTTTGGGGTCTGTATGGCCTATGTACCGTATTTTGCCATGTGTAATGCATTCCCATGTTTTTGGCCCAAACTTTTAGGAAAAAAATATTGCGTTTTAATTTTTTAATTCAATTTTTTGTTTATTTGTATTTAGGAACAATTGAGATTATTGTATTCCAGGATATTATTTTGCATATGGACATCATCATTGCTTTCTAGAGTTACACTTTTAATGCATAAGCATAAATAAAAGAATTTAAAACATTTATATAGGTACAGAATTAATACTACCCATGTATAATACACATCCTTAATTTTCCCTCAAAAATTTGGGCAAAGAAGTGCACATTATACACAGCAAAATATGGTATTTAACTGTTACTCTGTATACATATTTTTAGCTTAAGAGAATAACTGAAATGGTGTTTTCCAAATTTGTAATAAAGAGGTTTGGCTGTTGACCTTTTTTTCTCCCCCAGTGTTACTGGGTTGGCCAAAAATTTCACTTGGTTTTAAAGTAAAAATAAAAGACATTTTCATTTTCTCCAGTAATTTTATTAAACAACATATTTATCATTTTGTTTCACAGCCTTCTGTCATCTTTTAGGCAACTTCATAATTTCATCTTCCCAAAATTTTTTATCTTTTTGAGCAAAGACTGTTTAAGGTGCCTTTTGCAGTGTTCCAGGGAATCAAAATGTTTTCCATTAAGGGAATTTTATACAGACCAAAATAAATGGAAATCTGAAGTTGCAGTGTCTGGTGAATACAGTAGATGAATCAGAACTTCCCAGCCAAGCTATAACAGTTTTTGCCTGGTCATCAAAGAAACATGTGGTCTTGTGTTATCCTGATGGAAGATTACATGTTTTCTGTTGGCTAATTCCAGATGTTTTTCGTTGAGTGTTGCTTTCAGTTGGTCTAATTGGGAGCAGTACTTGTTGGAACTAATTGTTTGGTTTTCTGGAAGGAGCTCATAAAGGAGCCTTTTCATTCCCACCACATACACATCACCTTCTTTGGATGAAGACCAGCCTTTGGTGTGTGTGGTTGGTGATAGTTCATTTCGTTTGCCCCTGGATCTCTTCTGTTCCATATTATTGTAGAGTATCCACTTTACATTGCCTATCACAATTTGTTTTAAAAAACAGAACTTTTTGTTACATTTAAGAGAATCACATGTAGAAATATGGTCAAGAAAGTTTTTTTTTCTCTCTTACGCGGAATCCAAACAATGAAACAATTAATACTACCAAGCTGGTGCAGATGATTTTCAATGCTTGATTTGGATATTTTGAGTATATTGGTTGTCTCCTGTGTGGTATAACATTGATTGCTCTCAATACCTCAAATGATTGCTGTCAACTTCAGCTGGTCTGTCTGACTGTGAAGCATCTTCCAGCAAGAAATCTCCATTACAAAACTTGGCAAACCACTTTGGACATGTTCGATCAGTCACAGTACCTTCTCCATATGCTACACAAAACTTTTTTTGGAGTTTTAGTTGTATTTTTACCTTTCTTGAGACAATAAAGCATAATATCCCAACAATGTTGCTTATTTTCTTCCATCTTCAATATTAGCATGACTACCCGAGAATTCCTCAATTTTGGTGTTTTTTTTTTTAAATGCACGCTGACATGACAGCTGTCACAATAGAATCTAACAAAATTGTTTTGAATGAAGTTAAAGACAATTAAGGACTACTAGAGCCATCTTATGAAAAAAACCTGATTGAACTGTTTGGCCAGCCCAATATTTTGTATTAGTTTCACTTGTACAGAATAGTGGTTAGGCAGTGTGTAATAAAGAGGTTTGTCTCTTGCCCTGGCTGGGTGGCTCAGTTAGTTGGAGTGTTGTCTCCTATACTAAAAGGTTGTGGGTTCAATTCCAAGTTAGGGCAGATACCAAGGTTCAGGTTGGTCCCAGGTCAGGGTGCATACAGGAGGCAACCGACTGATGTTTTTTCTTTCTTCCTCCCCCCACCCCCCAGACTCCCTCCCTCTCTCTGTAACATCAATAAACATTGTCTGGAATGGATCAGAACTTCTTAATAGTTTACTTGAATTTTATAAATATAATAAATGAGAATTGTTCTCCAATACTTATCTTTTAGTTACTAAATATGTATGTAATTCTCAGAAATTTTACCTGGTTGTCATAGAAAACACTTAAGTGCCATACATAATCCTTAAAACAATTCAGATATAATGTGTTCTGTGATTATTCCTATTTACAAATGAGGAGCTAAGGCTCAAAAGAATAAGTAACCATTATTGGTAAGTGACAGATTTTGAAAGCTGAGTGGTTGCTACTTTGATACTGAATTTTAAGTAATTACAGTTGGGTGGAATTTTACTAAACATGATAGTGAAACTGAAACTTCTTTTAATTAAAATTTTTTTAAAGATTGTATTTATTTTTAGAGAGGGGAAGGGAAGAAGAGGAGAGAAACATCAGTGTGTGGTTGCCTCTTGCCTGCCCTCTACTGGGGACCTGGCCTGCAACCCAGGTGTGTGCTGTGACTGGGAATCAAATTGGTGACCCTTTCGTTTTCTCAACCCATGCTCAGTCCACTGATCTACACCAGCCAGGGTAAAACTGTGAAAGTCTCATAGGACAAGTAAATGTGCTTTTTGAACATTTATATATATAGGTTTTCATTTTTCTTTTCTTAATTGAATTTATTGGGGTAGCACTGGTTAACAAATTTGTACAGGTTTCAGGTGCTCAGTTCTATAACATCATCTACACACTGTATTGTATGTTTACTACCCAAAGTCATGTCTCTGTCCATCAACATTTATCCCTCCTATACCTTCCTTCACCTCCTCTCAACTCCCTAGGTCCACTAACAGTAATCCTGACTATGAAAAGACAGATTTTTAATAGATTTTATTTGCTAAGAAAATATTAGTATAAGTTGAATTGGTGAAATTCTTTGTTTCTAGGGGCCAAATAGCTATTTAAGGGAGGCTCAAGTTAATTTTTTTTTTAGTTAATATGTAGATGGTTAGATAGATGGTCTTTGCTTCACAAATAGTTCTGTTTAGAAGTAAGTGAATATACTTACGTGTACATTAGTAATCTCAAATTTGGAGCATGGTTCCCTTAATTTATGGGCTGTTTTCAATTCACTAGTGAGGTATTTGTTCCTGACGATATAAAGAACTTGAAGATCTGTGTCTTTCTATTATGTGATTAGCACTAACCCTGAAATACTTTAAACACAAATTTTAGACTTTAAACCCATGCATCTCTACTTTTGTAGTGTTTTAATGCATTGTTATGGAATGTATTTAAGTTTATAAATAGATCAGGTTTGGGGAGGAACAAGGTGGGTTTTGATTATGTTCCTTCATTTAGTGTGCCAGATGTTCTGGAGCGAGACATTTATATATTTATTTAGTTTCTCCTCTTTTTGGGAAAGGCAGTTGTCAGTTTTTTACCCATAATTGTAAATTCTAGATTATTTATTTTACCAGTCATCTGGCACATTTTAATTTCAAGCATACTAATGTGTGGGTTCTGGAATCAGACTGCCAGGGGTCAGATCCCGATTCTACTATTTATTAGCTGTGGAACTTTGGGCACGTTTCACCTCTCTGCCTCAGTTGTAAAATGGGGGTAATAAACATACAACATAGGCTCTTTGTAAGGATTAAGCATTGTAAGCACTGAGTGTTTGTTAGAACTGTTATTACCCCAGTTGAGAAGGTTTTGAGTATCAATCAGGTAAGTGCTCATAGAGCACTGTCTGATACTAATACTAATACCCAATTGGAGTTCATCATTCATTCAATTGTCAATCTTTTTTAGCTTTTTAGTCTGATATTTATTCCTCTGTTTTGATTATCAGGAATAATTCTGTTAATGTACTTGGACTAAGATTTAACTGTAATATTATCAACCTAACTAATCCCATTTGAGTTGAAGCCCAGAATACAGAAGTGACTTTCCCAAAGTTTCATAGATAGTAACTTGGTAATAGATCCTGAGCAGCAAGTATGCTTTTTATTATACATTAGCTACTATGAATAAAAAATCTTTTTATTAGAGGTTTTTATTTACTTTTTTAGAGAGAGGGGAAGAGAGGGAGAGAAACATTGATGTGCGGGAGATACATTTATTGGTTGCCTCTTGCAATCCCCCAACCGGGGACCTGGCTGCAACCCAGGGATGTGCCCTGACTGGGAATTGAACCAGTAACCTTTTGGTTTGTAGGCCGACACTCAGTCCACTGAACCACACCAGCCTGAGCTAAATAAAAAATCTTAAATGAATAATGAGGGCAGTTTAATTTCTGATTTAAAATGAAGTCTCTGGTTTGTGGTCCCTTACAATTTCTTTCAAGTTTCTTTATTTCATTTCTATTAGTAGTTCAGCTCAAAATTATCCCATTTATTCTCTTAGTGATACATGTCCAAATATAAACATTGACTTAATTTTAAATATTTTTTGAGTTCTGTATAAGGTGCCTATCAAGGACAGAAAGATAGTAATAACTAACCTTTTCCTCAAAGAGATTATTTTAGATTGGGCATTTTTATTTGTAATTTTGGAAGATAAAAGTTCTCATTTCCATCCTGTCTGTCTTTGGGTATCATATTCATCTTTTCAGCAATATTTTTTTTGTTTTCTGAGCTTTTTAACATGGCCTTAAAAGCAGCTTTAGTCTTTCAGTTTTTCTGATAGCATTTTTTTAAGTCCTCACGTGAGGATATGTTTATTGATTTTTTTTTTTGCAAGAGAGCAATAGAAACATTGATATAAGAAACAATCATCTGTTGCCTCCAGTATGCACCCCTACTGGGGATAGAACTCACAACCTAGATATGTGCCCTGACAGAATTGAACTTGCAACCTTTTGGTGTATGGCATGATGCTCCAACCAACTGAGCCACCCCGCCAGAGTTGATAGAGTGTTTTCTAGTTTAATGGCTTTCCTTGCCTTTAACTTGTTTTTCCTAATTTAGGGTTTTGTTTTGGCATCATTGCCAATGCTTTGCTAAATATGTTTTTAATATTGTATTTTCCAGTTTGTTTTTAGTTTGATTTGGTTTCTAGCTTTGTTGCCTTTACTTGTATTTACATTTATATGTCTAAAAAAGTAAAGAATATATTTATCTTTTTAAGAATTAGCTGCTGTTTTTGTGTGAGTCCCTTTGGTTTTAGGGGCTGTGTAAGATGAAAGTACCTATAATCTTATGCCATTTAAAAACAGCTCAATACTCCTATGTTCACTTGGTTTCTAGGTCTATTCTGGATAGCAGGTTTTGTGAAGACATTTATTCTTTCTTGGACCTCAGATTTACCAGACATCTCATGGTATTTCCTTTTATATTATTTTTAATGGCTGCCATTTATTCTCAATGTACTTTGTATATATTTTACTTGCCAGTTGGATAACCAGAGGTTTGTTTTTTGTTTTTTGGTTTTTTTTTATTCACATACACGATGTGAAAGCTTTGTGCTAATTGTTTGGGTTGTATTGAATTGTTTTTCCTCTAGTTGTACCTGTGTTATAAGCTCACGTCTTTTCTGCTTACTACATTGGTTTTCTCTCTCTTTTTTTAAATTTTGTTAAGGCACAATGCTTTAACTCTAAATGAATTTATTATTTTATTAAGTATCAACTGGGGTTTTAAACAGTGAGTTTTCTGGCTGTAGAGTTTTTTGGTATTAATGAATATAGTAAAATTATTTGCCAATTTATGATCTCAAGAGACATGACCTCTTCTGATCTTCTTGTGAGTTCTTCCCTATTGAATCAAACTCAGAGTCTGATTCTGTTTCACATATGGTGATGTGTCTTTATCCTGGGGATGACCTTCTGTGTTTTTTAGAAATGCTTTTCTGGAGAGGTGTCATATAGTTGTTTTTATAGCACTTAATTGTATAGGTTGATAAGTCATTTGATGTTGATGCCAGCACTACAATTTTATTCTGGTGCTCTCATTCATTCACCAATCCTTTGTAGAGTGCCTGTTATGTCCCAGGGGTGTGGGGTTTGAGAGACAGGCAACAATCAGGCAGATATAAGCCATTGTCTGAAATAGGCTTATGGCAAACTCTTCACTGCTATTTAAAAACAACTTAGTTGAAGTGTTTATTGAGGATTGTATATTTATTCAATGTATACAAATAGGGTGTGCTGCTAAGTACATATTTAAAAAATTCTTTTAGGTTGGAAATATTACTCAGTTACCTAAAAGAACACATCATGATTTGATTTGTTTCCTTTTTCTGCCTCTGTTTCTAAAAAAAAAAAAAAGCACAACTAAATATTTAACAACATATACCTAAAATGTAAGATTTGCAATGAATTTAACATAAAGATAAGCTGAGTGAAAAATACCTACCAACTAGAAGCTACCAAAAGGAAGAAAAATATTTTTAAAAATTATAATTGTTACCTGTTGTTAGGTCCGAGCCTTCAGCATTTTAGAGAAACCCAGAGTTATTTAATATTTGGATAGAACAAACTTAGTTTTGTATATTGCTTGCATTTTGTCATTTAGAAATTTTATAGTTTTGTATAGGTTAGTAAATATGGCTTTTATGAAGTAATTAATGTGACAAGTGCAAAATAGAATGTAGGACAACTTTTTCTTTTTCTCCTTCTGCTTTGTTTTTAGAGGATGATTTTAATTTGATGGAATAAGCCATAAAAACGGGCATGTAGAGAACCATAATTACTTTGTTTTCAAAACTATTAGAAGATTCTCTTTAAGTGAGAACTAGAGGGTTTTTCTATCCACATTTTGTGTGTGTATGTGTGTGTGATGATATAAGAATAACTCTTCTTGTGTGACTACTATTTACTGATTGCTAAATATGTGTAATGCAATGTATGAAGTACTTTGCATTCATTATTTTCTTTTCTTCACAGAAACACTGAGAGGATAAAAGCCCATTTTATAAATTAGGGACCTGATGCCTAAAGAGGTTCAGGGGTTATGTTTTAAACTTTTAGGTACAATTGCCTATTATTGTACATTTTTATAATAATAACTTGTAACCTAGTAGCTCTCCCTGAGTCATGTATGGTTTAAAAGTAAAGATTGGTATTCTTGGGGAATTCAAACCACAATTACCGCCTTATTTTCCTATTTTGGTGTTTTCCCTCATAAGGTATGTATGAGCTCACAGTCTGCATCGTCTTTCAAATAGGAATTAACCTGAGTAGGAACTCTCATTTATTTGTAAAAATTAAAGATAAATACAAGAATTACTATTTGAATAAATTGCTTTTCAGTATTTCAGGTATAACATGACAGGGTTCCAACTGTAAATTTAGATTTTAAAAATTGATGTTGAAATTGAATATATTTTGGTCATTGTGGTAAATTTGTTTTACAAAACATTCCAAGTATATAAGTTTTCGCTACTAATCATCTGTAATAAAGACAGAGAAAACTCCCTCAATGTACATGTGTTTCTGTAGTATGGAAAATAACCACTGTAAAACAGTTGGTTTTATTACAAATAAAATAGCTTTCCTTTTCTATAAACATAAACAGTAGCATGGAATTGGTTCAAATCTTGTTTTATCTCTTAAACCGAGCTACCTTGGTTAAGTTATTTAACCTTTCTTGCTGTTGCTCCTCAGTGGCAAAATGGAGATCCATGTCTCAGAGTTGTGGGGATTAAATAGATCATCCATGTAAAAGCTTAGTACGGTGCTTAGTCCATAGTAAGTACTCAATATTCGTTTATTTTTAGATCACACTGAACCAAGAAGACTTGCTTTTGGATACTAGTGCTATAAGAAACTACATTTACTTTTAAAAATGAATAATACAATATTTGTTCTTCACTAAGCACTATAAATAGTGATCCTCCTTTTGGCATCCTAAATTCATTTCCTAAGGAAGATTATGAATCGTTTTTTTTTTTTACCACAGTCACATAATGTAATTCTAGAAAAATAGATAAAATAGAGATTTCCTGAGCATATTCTAATGTATATCAATATTTTAATAAAGAATTTTTCCTTATGTTTTTTACTTACTATTAATTGTTGTAGTGTGACTGTTGCTGGGAATAGGAAGATGATTTTTAAAAACTTTTTGTTCCCTTTTCTTTTAAACAGGGTTTGTGGATGCACTTAGATGTTTGCAATGAGCACTGTGGCTGGCATGCCCCAGTGTTTTGGATACCAATGCATAGGACTCCATAGTAATCGAATTTATCAGAGGCGAACGTCATGAGCATAGTGATCCCATTGGGGGTCGATACAGCAGAAACGTCATACTTGGAAATGGCTGCAGGCTCAGAGTAAGTATTCTAAGGTATTTTTGAATAGGGAAAGGCAAAATATTTCATACAGTTACTTAGCACAATGAAGCAGTGCTTGATTTGCATTTATATTTTTGTCACTTTAGACTCTTGGCTAAAATAAAATACCAGAAGATTAAAGGCAAAAATCCCTTTAACTAAAATTACTTTTATAAATAACTTTTGAGTCAAAATGATATATCTTTTTCTAAGTTTAAAATTTATTGATTTTCAGAGCAAGAGAGAGAGAAACATCAGTTTGTTGTTCCACTTATTTATGCATTCACTGGTTGATTCTTGTGTGTGCCCTAACTGGGGATTGAACTCAGAACCTTGGTGTATCGGGATAGTGCTATAACCAACAGAGTTGAAAGACAAAATTACAACCATTTCTTTCTTTTTTATTTGTATTTTTGTTTTTTCATCCTTGACTGAGGATATGTTTATTGATTTTAGAGGGGAAGGAATGGATTCAGAGAGAGAGAAAAATAATGAGTTGCATCCCTTACACATCCCGACCGGGGATCTAACCTGCAACCTAGGTATGTGCTCTGACTGACAATCAAACCCACAGCATTTTGGTGTATGGGATGACGCTCCAACCAACTGAGCCACCCAGCCAGAGCTCAAGCCATTTTTAAATAAGAAAAGGGGGATGTTTTCTGCTGGATGCGTATTTTGATATTTTTTGTGTTCATGGGAGCCATTTCTAATGGATTCAGTGAAAGGTTACTTCGCCTCCAGGCTATTTGGTCTAGGCAGTGTGGATAGATTTTGTTTTATCTTGGTTTTGAATGATCAGCCACTTTGACACTAAGTTATTGCTGTGAAAATTGATTGATTATTTGCTTTTGGGAATTGTAAGGGATTCAAGTGATAGCATTAGAAGTTGAAGGATGGAACAATGGATGTGTTTGTTCTCTGGTTCAGTATATAGTTGCTTAGTGAGACTCTTATTGACCAGAAAGTTAACTTAAGTTTTTTAAAAAAGGAAATTTATTTAGTGTTGCTAGAACTGGTATACAGAAAGGATGAAAATTCTTGTTCTTTTGCTGGCATTTCCACTGGCATAGAAAGTATTTTTACCACTGCTTCTTATGCCATCGGGAAAGACAGAGATGCTATCTAATATGTACTGTATTAAAATGTACTATACAGTTTATCTAACTGTATGATTATTGTAATATAATTTTTAAGAGCCATTGTGTTTTTTTGTACTGTGTATGAGTTATTTGTATTGTAAAATAATAGATTTCCAGAGAAGGTACGCTTGTGACAGTTGACTGCTGTCCAAATAGGGCCCACTACTAAGACAGGAGAGAACCTGGAAGCAGGGCTTGAGAGGCAAGGGGTTCCAAGTCTGAAGTACTAGTTCTAATGTAAAGCATCTTATAGATACAAATTCATATCTAATAATAGTTACAGGCATTTATTGGTAATAATCAAAGATTCTTTGTGTCTTTGACAGTATTTTTTAAAATTAGTCTTTTAAACAATTAATACAAGATAGAATTCATGAAATGTTATTTGTATACCATCTAGTAACTTGTCTAGTACACCATATGAGATACACCTGTGCCTTGTTTGAATGTGTGATATGGCTACTATAAGCAATTCATAATGAAATTAAATTATGAAAACCACATAATTATACAGTTAAAAGAGAATGAGTAGTACACAGAAAGAGAGCAGTATAAGGAGTAGTTTCCTGCCTATTTTCTTTATTAAATACATTTATAAAGTATTAATGGAATATAAGTATGATTTATATTATGGAGCCAAATCTTTTCTGATGTAAATATGGTCATTTTTATTACAGAAAAATTATCAAGTTTGTAGGTAATTACAGAATGACTATCTTTGAAGAAGTGTTTTGTTTTAGGAAATTTTTTTTGTGTATTCTACATACAGGTATATGCCACTTAGGCATAGTTTCCCCCACTCAGTGGACACAGAGTATAGCTGGTGCCAATTTTTACTCTGGGACAACCATCAGATATTTTGGTGTTGGTTTAATTTTTGAATTTTTAAATCCTCTTTTTGAATGTAAAGCCTGGGAGTCTGAAGAAAAACTTAAATCCTGGAAGCTTGAAAAAAACCATAAATCATATTTTTTCCCCTTTTGACAGAAACATAAAGCTTTTGGAGCTGTTTCAGAAAAGGTTTTTATTTATTTGGTTTTTTTGTTTGTTTGTTTATGATTCTCACTTGAGGATTGGAGAGAAGGGAAGGGGTGGGGAGAGAGAAACATTGATCAGTTGCCTCCTGTACACACCCCAACCGGGGATAGAACCTGCAACCTACATACATATGTGTCCTGACTGGGAATCGAACCTGCCACCTTTTAAGCGTACAGGATGATGCTCTAACCCACTGAACCACCTGGTCAGTGTTGTTTTTATGAGAACTTTTGATATAATTAACATGTTGCTTTCTTTCCTTTTCAAATACACAATCAAAAGATAACTATGGTTGTGTAAGATGCAGGCTACTGGAGTATGGGGTGCATGGGACTTCCAAAGTAAAGTGTTCTTTAAAAAGAGAAAATTACATTTTGTACTCATGTGACACTATATACTGTTAATAATTATATGTTTGTTAGTTTTTTTTTTTAATCTTTGCCCAAGAATACACTTATTGATTTTTTTAGAGAGAGAGAGGGACAGACAGAGACAGGAACTGGACCCCTATATTCCCTGACTGGGGACCAAATCTACAACTTAGGTATGTGCCCTGACTGGGAATTGAACCCGTGACCTTCTATGCACGGGAGGATGCTCCAACCAACCAAGCCACTCTGGCCAGGGCTATGTTAGTTACTTTAAAACAGAACAAAAAAATTGTACTGCTAAAATACAGTATATCACTAATAAATTACACTAATTTAAGATTTAGGAGGTACTTAGTTATTTTTTTAAAGATTTTATTTATTTTTAGAGAGAAGGGAAGGGAAGGAGAAAGAGAGGGAGAGAAACATCAATGTGTGGTTGCCTCTTGCACCGCCCACCCCTCGCCCCCACCCCGGTCCCCCCAGGGACCTGGCGTGCAACCCAGGCATGTGCCCTGACTGGGAATCCAATTGACAACCCTTTGGGTTGCAGGCCAATACTCAGTCCATTGAGCCACACCAGCCAGGGCCAGGTACTTAGTTACTATTTATTGAATTAGTGTACTGGACCAAATTTATACTCTCTTCTAAGGCTATAAAAGAGATTTTTTTTTTTTGGATCACTTAGATTCCATCTAGTCTATCTGTAGCATCTTATAGATAGGAAATTGAAGGTCTAGTTCAGGATCAGTGAAGAATGGATTTGTTAAATTGTTTCAGTATTTCCATATTCAGTAACATTTTCTCTTGGATTATTGTGTCTCTAAAATACAAGTCATTATTCTCACCAAGTCCAATTTATTCTTTGTTACATATGTGTTTTCCTGTTATCACTAAATTTTGAAAATCTTGGGTTTGTTTTGGCTTTCCTTTAGAGTTAAGGAGCTTGTATTTTACTCCTTTTTCTTCATTACCTTGCTAAGAATTGATTCTTCCTGAATACTTGGACTAAAAAAAAGTTTTAAAGAATTCACCTGATTAGTGAATATTAATAGGCTATGTTTAGGGATATCTTTTTTAATAAGATTAAAATTTTGTTTTACTAGCCTAAGCTTTTTCTTAAGCAATTATAAATACTTTCATAGTCAAATTTAACAGATGTTTTATTTAAAAATAACTTTTTACTATATATAGGTTTAACAAATCAAACCCTAGACACTGGTGAATAGAAATGGAGAAGCCAGTGGCTATACTTGAGTCTCTAACATACCCTCAAAAGCTGCATATTAGCCACTCGTAGATCTCAGCAGGAAGCTTTGATCTGTTTGTCTTGAGATTTGAAAAATTCCAGAACAACATACAGGGTAACATAATGACTGACTGGTTTTCTTACTAGCGTTAGGTGTAATCCTTGGTACAGCTGAAAATGTGAATGGGTAAGGGTATATTTAAAGGGAAAACTGAACTGAGTATAAATATTCTTTTAAAACTTGATAAGCAAAATAACTGGAATAACTTTCTTACCAGGAAGCTATATCTGTCAAGTTTTTAAATTAACTGCATGTCCATAAATGAGGCTAATACTAGAAGGAGACTTCATCCTTCTAGCATACTTTCATAGGATAATACCAACAATCTAAGAAATAGCACATTTTGGATCATCATTTATAAGCATCAAATTTGTGGAGAATGGTATTCTAGAGGTTCAGGTTACAAAGATGAAGTATAAGCTTTATCCTCACTCTTAAAGAAAGTATAATTAGATGAAAAGTCAGAACTTTAGATCAGAACTGTGTAGTAGAAATATAATGTGAGATATATGTATACTTTAAAATTTTCTAGTAGCCATATTAAAAAGGTTTTAAAAAGTGAAAATAATTTTGTTAAATCTTTTATTTAACTGAATATACCCAGAGTATTATCATTTTAACATCTAATCAGTATAAAAATACTAATGAAATATTTTGTGTTCTATTTTTCACACTAAGTGTTTAAAATCTGGTTTGTATTTTATACTTCCAGCATGTGTCATTTTTAACTGGTCACATTTCAAGTGCTCAGTAGCATCTATGTGTAGTGGCTTACTGTATTGGATGGAGAAGCTGTAGACTGAGGAATAAAGGGGTAGGACTCAGGAGAAAAGAACAGTGAAGCCTAGGCTAGTTCCAACAGTTGTGAAAGTGAGATCGTAACAGTCTACCTCCTTCTGAATAAGAAAGATACAGATATAGCTATTATGTAGATGTTCTCAATTTATAGGTGAGGGGACTGAAGTCACTGAGCAGATAAATGACAGAGGCAAAATTTAATGATGTGTTGATTTTAGGCCTTTTCTGTCACAGCTTCTTTACTATACTAATATTTCAAAGAATGATTTCTATAACATAACTGCCTTGTGTTGATATATGGTTTTATGTCAGTAGTAGTTGTTTCAATTTTAGAAGTAGTAAATTCAACATAATAAGTGACTGTAATAACAATCATATTTTCAGGCCTTTGCTCAAGATAAGGGATGTAAAAGAAAACCTAGAGTCTATTATCACTGAATTAGGAAGGAAAGGTGAGCCAGAGTTCAGTTGTTTATGAGAATTATATGTTTTTTATCTTCTATTCTTTTTTACTTCTTTTACTTCTGTCCTTCCAACCACCTGAATTCCTAAATTGATTAAATAAGAAAAAAAAAAAAAAGATGAGAAACTCTGTTGGAGCTGGAAAGTGGGAAGAGATATAAATGGGGAATGTTACATTTCTTCTTTCCTAGCCTTTTTTAAAAAGAAAATGCAAATTACTTTTCCCTCTCAGAGATTGGGAACATGATTGCAAACATTGTATTCCTTTTAATATTGTTACGACCAAATATTCCTTGGTCTCATTCGAAATCATTATAATGAGCTTTTTATATAAGTAAGTATATTTTAGGATGAGATGGACAAATTAGTAAATGTGACATGTGTAAATTAGAGGTGAACTATTTTGAAGGGAGAGCTCCTAGTACTGTGCCTGGCAATGCAGCAAAACATTTATTTGTGGACTGAGAGTATTAAAGTGAGAGATCTGAGTTTTCAGTTATGTCTGCCACTGACATACTAATGAGCCTTTTAAATTTTTTTTTGACTTTGTGAACTTTGGTATCTTTATTTGAAAAAGAGAGCTTGCATTGAAGTATTAATGTGATTCTTTTTGACTCCAAATTTCTGAGATTCATTTCATCTTTACCACCTGTATTTTGCTGTAGTATTTGATAGTGATTTCAGTGTCACTAGAGCCACCTGCTGACGGAATTTATTAAATTGTTGAAGTGGTTGGGTGCTTCTAGCCTGAATTTATAATATAACTGAAGATACTAAAACATTTTGTGTATAATAAAGTGTTTCTAGTAGCTTTTTATTTGTTCAGTTTTCACTAATATTTAACATTTGTGTTTATGATTCTTTGCACTTAATCCACTATCAAGAAGCTAGTACTTTCTGCTGCTTTTGATGTAGTGATTTGCTTATCCTAATTAGGAAGTATTTTCACTTAAATGTGGTTTTGTCTTAATATTCAAAAGTTTTTTTTAAAGTAATGTCCTAGCATTGTTTAGAACTATTCTTAGAATTATGCTGAATTTCTCATTTGTTTCATACTAATTGTTTTCACTCGTGATAGCGAATACAGAGCTCAGTATACCCATACAGTGTGTAAGACCTCTTAATCTTCCAGCAAAAAGTCAGGCAAGTGTTATTCCCATTTTACAAATGAAATTCAGCTCAAGGAGATAACAGATTTACCTAAGTTGACATAATTAATAAAAAGTAGAGGTAGCTTTGAACCCAGGGTTGCTTAGCTCTAGATCCATGCTGCCACATTGGTCAGAAGAAGTAGGTTTTTGTTAAAGATCAGTAAAATGCCCCATGCGATAAGCTGAGGACAATTGTTAAATGAAACCTGGTCTCCATTTAAAAAAACTTCTTGTATGCTTGTAATGTATGTAATTAAAATGTCTTCAAAAAATAATAGGTTTATAACAGGATGAAAGAAATGGAAAGTTTTTATCACAAATCTGAAGAACCATGTGAAGAACTCGTGGAGATCTTTTACACCCATTACTATTGGGAGTCAGTTTATCCATGTGCTATTTGATACTCAGGTGTGTGTTATTGAATATTTTAATATTAAAAGTAAAATTAGGGGTTTCACCTAAAACACTGGTATAACTTCTCATCGAATTCACACTATATTTTGAAAGTTTATACAGGGAAGAGATTAAATTTTTGATCATAAAAGTTCAGTTTCTAAGGAATCAGCTTATTAAGTTATTCTATAAACTTTTTTCTCTCTAAATGCCTCTCTTAATTTAAGGATTAGCACTTTTCTGTTTTTTAAATCTTAAGTTCAGTTCACTTAACTTACTTGAATGTCTGCACTAACAATGTATAATATGGCTTGGATGATAATTTCTGATGTCTTTTTAAAGAGTAAGGATATTTTTACATAAAAAATAAAATTTAAAATTTGTAAAGTGGTTCCAGAAAAATGTGGCAGCATAGGTAGATTACTGTACAAAAATGGTAATTGCTCTCTGTCTTCTAAGTTTTTGACAATAATTTAAAACTAAAACACATTTTAAAATAGCCTGTTTTTGTTTTTCATAATGGAAATACTACGTAAAGAAATAATTTTAATGACCAAAAATGTTCTCCATATTTGTAAAATTTCTGAAGTAATGAAAATTAAAGTGGCATGTATTCATGATAACCCAAACTCAGAGGCTTTGTGTAATTTCTAATAAAGCAACACATACTACCATTTTGTAATACAAATATGAGGTGAAACTGTTTACCTTATTCAGTCACTAATCCATGGGCATAAATAGTAAATTTCGCAGGTATAGTGGGGACAATTGTAGTTTGGTGGGGAAAGTACTAGACCAACTTAAAAGAGATCTGGGCTCTAGTACTTCTTTGCTGTTATAACACCATGTGACTTAGAGTTGAGTTCATTTAACAAATGTGGAAACTGAGACCCAGAGGATTTATATGGCATGTCCCAATCATACACAGTGAGTTAGTGACAGAGTTAGAGCTTGAATCTAGAGTTTGTGACACTTAAATCAGTCATCTTGTCTCTGAAACTGGAGGTTGGATGATATGATCTTTAAAGTACCTTCAAGGACACTGCCTGAACATCACTTTGGAGCAGCATAGATTCTGTTTTCCTGAACAGTTCCTGTCCTGCTGCATTCTGTCCCACACCAAGCAGGACATCAGCTGACTCTACTCCTAGCTTCATGACATCATTGTCTACGGGTCTAGGAACTGCTGTCCACACTATACCTATCTAGACTCAGCAGGAACAGATCTACTACCACCAGTGCTAGGCTAGAACAAATCTACTTCCAGTCTGAGAAAGGGAAACGATACCCTGACACTCCCTTAGGGCCAGATACAGACCAGCCCTATCATATCTTTGTTCTAGCTGCTTTACTTACTAAATCTTAGCAACAGCATTTTATATAATCCAGGCCCCCAACATCACCTTACGGGTCTAGGTAGGGCTTGGGAGTGACTAATTTAGATTAAATCTTGACTTTCTGTCAGTATTATCTGTGCCTCTCATTCTTATAATTCCTTGAGCACTGTCTAAATTGTAGGGCCCATTCAGGTGCTTGAATCCTTTAATTGTTCTCCCTTTTATTCTTCCTCCTGCTACGTATAATTTGGCTTTTACAGTACTTTTAGCACACTAGTAGCTATTAGCATTGAAGCTAATGCATAGTTTTTAGGCCTAATGTTGCTTGTTCTCAGTAGAATTTGTTACTATTAACTCTTTGTAGTTTTGACTTTGATGGTTTTTCTTTTAATTATAGTAAAATGCACATAACATAAAATTTACCATTTTAACTATTTTTATAAAAAGATTTTATTTATTTATCTTTAGAGGGGAAGGGTTAGGGAGAGAAATATCAATGTATGGGTTGCCTCTTGTGTGTCCCCCGTTGGGAACTGGCTGGCAACCCAGGCATGTGCCCTGACTGGGAATCGAACCACGATCCTCTGGTCCGCAGGCCCGCACTCAATCCACTGAGCCACACCAGCCAGGGCCATTTTAACTATTTTTAAGACTACAATGGCATTAAGTACTATCAGTGTTTTGTAGCTGTCACTACTGTGTCCAAGCTTTCATAATTCCAGACAGAAACTTTGTACTAATTAAACAGCCTCTTCTTTTCTCCAGGAACCACTGCCTGCTAACCTCTATTTTTGTTGTCTGTCTCTATTTGCCTATTCTAGATACCTTATATGAATGGAGTCATAGAATGTTTACTCTTTTGTTTCTGGCTTATTTTACTTAGCATAATGTTTTCTAGGTTCATCCATGTTGTAGCATGTATCAGAATTCCATTGCTTTTTATGGCTGAATAATATTCCATTTGCCTTCTATGATTCATTGTCTAGATATCAGTTAATGTGATGTACCACATTTTGTTTATCTTTTCATTTATTGAGGGACACGAGATATTTTCACCTTTTGGCTATTGTAGGTAATGCTGCTATAGATATTGGTATACAAATATCTGTTTGAGTCCTTGATTTCAGTTCTTATGGGTATATAATTTAGGAGTAGAATTGCTGTGTCATAGGGTAATTCTGTTTAACATTTTGAGAAGTCACCAAACTGTTTTCCATCTGGTTTTTATTCTTTAATCTCCTTTGTAAATGCTTCTTCTCCTGTTTCTTAAATATTTATGTTTTCTAGAAGTCTGTACTTAATTTACTTTGTAAACTGTCCTGGAGGTTTTATCCACTTCTACCATTAGCTTTCACCGTTTCCAACGTGCTCATGATTTCCAAATTAGCCTTAACCGAATTCTGCCTCATATACTCCACCCATGCAGCCCTCTGCATTACTAGACCTCTTAATTTAGATATGACTATAAAGTGCATGTTTGTTGTAGAAAATACTGTTTTACTTTCTGGATTGTTTTGGAACTTAAAATTAAATTTAGAGCTATGGTCAACAAACTTTTTCTGTGAAAGGCCAGAGAGCAAAGGAGGCTAAAGGAGGTTTACAGTTGTGAATATAGGAAACACAGAATTTATTCTTGTAATATTATTTATTAATTACTGAATTATTTTCCATATGAACAACTGTAAACCTACTTTCCAGCACCTTGAATTTTACAGTTTCAGAATTACACAATACATGTAAAGGGCTATTGAGCAAAGTGTCCCTTTTATGTAAAAAAAAAAATCTTACACAATTTGTGTGATTTCAGTGACTTAAATGCTACTGTTCTTTAAGGTAGCAGTTCTAGTTAGTACCTATTTCAGGAAGCAGGGTAACATACTAAAAGGCAGTAGAAAACCAGCAGAATTAAAACAGCAACTAAAAAGGAGACAGATTGAAATTTATTACATATATTATCTGAGGGACTATGTACCAACCACAGTAGAATACATTAGGACAGAATGTAGAAGCAGGAGGGAAATAAAATTCTCCAAAATAAGAATTTTAACAAGTGGTGGTATTTTTACAAGTCATTGTATTTTGACTAGGATATTTTATTTTATTTTTTAATTTAATCTTTATTGTATTTTTTCCCACTACCATTTAGTCTCCTTGTACTCCTTTCCCCCCAGCATTCACCAAACTGTTGACCATGTCCATGAGTCCTTTTTCCTTTTTGCTCAATCCCTCCACCCCTAACCCAATCCCCAGCTGTCATCCTGCTCTCCATCTATGAGTCTGTCCCCATTTTCCTTGTTCAGTTTGTTCATTAGATTCCACATATGAGTGAAATCATATCATACTTGTCTTTCTCTGACTGGCGTATTTCACCTAGCGTAATATTCTCCAGGTCCATTCATTACTGTTGCAAAGGGTAAAAGTTTGTTCTTTTTACATCTGAGTAGTATTCCATTGTGTAAATGTCCCACAGTTGTTTTATCCACTCATCTACTGATGGATACTTGGGCTGCTTTCATGTCTTGGTGATTGTAAGTAATGTTGCAGTGAACATAGGGGTGCTTATGTTCTTCTAAATTAGTGTTTTGAGTTCTTACGTATATATTCCCAGAAGTGAGATAGCTGGGTCGAAAGCAGATCCATTTGTAAAATTTTTGAGGTATATCCATACTGCTTTCCATAGTGGCTGCACCAATCTGTATTCCCACCAACAGTGTTCTCCTTTCTCCACATCCTTGCCAGCACTTGTATGTTGATTTATGGATGATAGCCACTCTGACAGGTGTGAGATGATATCTCATTGGGGTTTTAGTTTGTATTTCTTTGATAATTAATGATGTTGAGCATATTTTCATATGTCTGTTGGCCATCTGTATGTCCTCTTTGGAGAAGTGTCTATTCAGGTCTTTGCCCATTTTTTAATTGGGTTTTTTTGGTGTTGAGTTTTGTAATTTCTTATAAATTTTGGATATTAACCCCTTATCAGATGTATCAGCGAATATGTTCTCCCATACTGTGGGTTGTCTTTTTATTTTGTTGATGATTTCCTTTGTTGTGTAAAAACTTTTTAGTTTGATGTAGTCCCATTGGTTTATTTTTTCTTTTGTTTCTCTTGCCTGGGGAGATATATTTGATAAAAAGTTGCCATAAGGAATGTGTGAGATTTTGCTGCCTCTGTTTTCTTCTATGATTTTTATGGTTTTGGGTCTAACATTTAAGTCTTTGATGCATTTTGAATTTATTCTTGTGTGTGATGTAAGAAGGTGATCTAGTTTCATTTGTCTGCATGTACCTGTCCAATTACCCAACACCATTTATTGAATAAACTATCTCTAGCCCATTGTATGTGCTTGTTCCCTCAGTTGAATATTAATTGCTATAAAGGTGTGAGTTTATTTATGGGCTCTCTGTTGTGTTCCATTGAACTCTGGGTCTGTTTTTATGCCATACCATACTGTTTTGATTACTATAGCTTTCTAGTATAGTTTGATATTAGGTACTGTGATTCCTCTGACCTTGTTCTTCTTTCTCAGGATCACTGTTGCTATGTGGGGCCTTTTGTGCTTCCATATAAATTTTTGAAATATTTGTTCTAGTTCTGTGAGATATGTTGTTGGAATCTTGATAGGAATTGCATTGGATCTGTAGATTGCTTTGGTTGGTATGACCATTTTAATGATGTTAATTCTTCCTATCTATGAACATGGTATGTGTTTCCACTTATTTGTATCTTCACTTTCTTCCTTCGGTGTCTTATAATTTTCCAAGTACAGGTCTTTTACAATTTTGGTTAGGTTTATTCCTAGGTATTTTATTCTTTTTGCAGCAATTGTGAATGAAATTGTTTTCTTAATTTCCTGTTCCGTAAGTTCATTAGTGGCATATAAAAGTGCAACTGATTTCCAGTTGTTAACTTTTCATCCTGCTACTTTGCTGAATTCATTTCTCAGTTCTTATAGTTTATGGATGGAATCTTTTGGGTTCTCTCTATATAGTATCATATTATCTGCAAATAAAGGCCATTTTACTTCTTCCTTTTTAATTTGGATGCCTTTTATTTCTTCTTTTTCTCTGATTACTGTGGCTAGGACATCTAGTATCATGTTGAATAAGAGAGGTGAAAGTGGACATCCCTGTCTTGTTCCTTATCTTAAGGGGAATGTTTGTAGTTTTTGCCCATTGAGTACGATGCTGGCAGTGGACTTTTTCATAACTGGCCTTTATTATGGCTAGGTATGTTCCCTCTATTCCCACTTTGCTGAGAGTTTTTATCATAAATGGCTGATGGATTTTTTCTGCATCTATTGATATGATCACGTATGTTTTATCCTTTACTTTGTTTCTGTGGTGAATAACATATATTGATTTGTTAATGTTATACCAACCTTGCATTCCCAGAATAAACTCCACTTGATCATGGTTTATGATCTTTTTGATGCATTGCTGTATTCAGTTTCTAATATTTAATTAAGTATTTTAGTGTCTGTTCATCAGAGAAACTAGCTTATAATTTTCTTTATAGTGTGTCATCTAGTTTTGGAATTAGGATAATGCTAGTCTCATAAAATGAGTTTGGGAGCCTTCCCTCCTCATGAATTTTATGAAATAGTTTGAGAAGGCTAGGTGTTAGTTCTCCTTGGAATGTTTGGTAAAATTCACCTGTGAAGCCATCCCATCTAGGGCTTTTGTTTGTTGGGAGTTTTTTGATTACTGCTTCAATTTTACCAGGTGTAATCTGTCTATTCAGATTCTCTGATTCTTCATGGTTTAGTTTTGGAAGATTTTATGTTTATAGGAATTTATTCATTTCATCCAGGTTGTCCAGTTTGTTGGCGTATAGTTGTTCATAATATTTTCTTAAAATCCTTTGCATTTCTTTGATGTCAATTGTTATTTCTCTTCTTTTGTTTCTAATTTTATTTATTTGGGTCCTCTCTCTTTTTTTCTTGATGAGTCTGGTTAAAGGTTTGTCAATCTTGTTTATCTTTTCAAAGATCCAGCTCTTGGATTCATTGATCTTTTGTATAATTTTTTAGGCTGTATTTCATTTATTTCTGGTCTGATTTTTATTATTTCCTTCTTTATACTCACTTGAGGCTTTGTTGTTGTTTTTCAAGTTCTTTTAAGTGTAAAGTTAGATTGTTTATTTGAGCTTTTTCTTGTTTGTTTTTTTTTTAAGATAAGCCTGTAATTCTGTGAATATCACTCTTAAGATTGTTTTCCCAGTGTCCTACAGATTTTGGGTTGTTGTATCATCATTTTCATTTGTTTCAAGGAATTGTTTGATTTCTTCTTTGATCTCATTGTGGACCCATTCATTGCTTAAAAACATGTTTTTTAACTTCCATATCTTTGCGTGTTTTTCAGTGTTCTTGTGATTGATTTCTAGTTTTATAGCGTTGTGGTCAGAGAAGATGCTTGATATGATTTCAGTCTTGAATTTGTTGAGGCTTGTTTTGTTACCTAATATGTGGTCTATCCTAGAAAACATTCCATGTGCACTTGAAAAGCATGTATATTGTGCTCCTTTTGGGTGAGGTGCTCTGAAGATACTAGTTAATTCCATTTGATCTGGTGCACAGGTGGCAAACCCAAGGCCCACAAGCCAAATCCTGCCCTCCACCTTGTTTTATTCAACCTAGCACCTTGTTTCTACCCAGTGGCAGCGCTGAGCTCTTGCTTAACTGTTAAGGAGTAGTTATATTTATACAGTCCTAAAGTTACATTTGGCCCTTTGAAGACAACTGTGAAGCTGATTTGGTCCCCAGTGAAAATGAGTTTGACACCCCTGATCTAGTGTGTCATTTAAGGCTGCAGTCTCCTGGTTGACTTTCTGTCTGGAAGATCTACCCTTTGGAAGTCAATGTGATGTTGAAATCCCTGACCGTGACTGTATTTCTGTCACTGCACCTTGGGGAAGTTCAAACCTGTGGCATCCCTATCAAGTATTTGTAGTTTCCCAGTGTGCATGTAATTAATTTACCAGTCAACGGCCATTTTTGTTAATATGCCTAGCAATACAGACAGTTACTTTATCAGTTTTTGGGGGAACAGAGGCAGAAAATTAACTGAAGGTCAAAGTCTCGTGCAGAAGTGCAAAGGGTTTTGTTAAGCATTTATCCATACCCTTTTTTTTGTGACATTACCCTATCTTTGCCTTTTATGGTGGTTTTCGTGTACTTGTCTCTTTTTGCTAACCTACTGCTCCTCCTGAGATCAAAAACTCTTTGAGGAATATGAGTATGTTTTATAATCCTTTTATTCTTTATAGCATCTAACAAGGTACCTTAAACACGTGGTGAGCATTATCATAGAACTAATTCTTGAATTACAATCTGTGTGCTCTTTTGACTGTAAGGTAAGTCTACCAGAAAACTTAGACAAAAATTCTGTGAATGGGATTTATATATGGAAACAAAGTGTAGGTTAAACTTTTTGGGTGAAGTGGTAAAAACAGTGGTGCCCTCCAGCATTACTAGGGTTACTCTTATTTTTAATGCCTACATGGCTTCTTTGAAATAGGGACTGCAAAATGATATATTTAGATTCATTCTTTCAACTACTGAAAGGTTATATTAATATTGATAAGGTACAGATTTGAGGAGACTGTGAGTTAGCAGAAAATGGCAAATATTTTACTATGAGTAAGGTCAGTTCTTGACTTTGGTATATAGTAAACCGCTATGTCAAGCAAAATGATCATCATCATGAAATGACTTTTGTATAGCACACTGCTAAATCCAGCTAATGATGGTCATTATCATGTTGTACAGAGAATATTATACTCATGACTAGAGTATCCTTCCTGCCTGCTGTCTGACATACCTTATTGAAGAAATAAATGGATCTGAAGAAGGATACTGATCACTAGCGCTTAAGGGGCTATATTATACAGATAGTTAATAGGATTGAGAACTTTGTCTTGTGAAACAGGTAGTTCAGTGGAGGCATGAGTGAAACCATCTATATGGATAGGTTCTTAATCACCTAATATTAAAACATAAAAACAAAGGAGTGCCTTTTAGAGTGTTAAAGAGACTAACTGAAGAGAATAAAGTATTCCTTACAAAGGTTCTGAGTATAATAGTCACTTTTCTCCAAGGAGCACACATACGACTTCTTAGTTCAACATGTTGGATAATTAGACTGTGTGAACAATTAATCTAATGCATTGTCAGATCTTGCTAATATACATAAGCCCTAAATGCATACTGTATTAAGTATTCCATAAAATCGTGTTGATTTTTCATTGACATGCTTAAGGCTTAACATCTCTTTGTATAGTTCTTTTAAAAATCTTTGAAACCAGAAACTTTAAAATTATTAATTTAAAAATAATTTAAACATTTAAATTTTTTCTGCTGCCAATGACAGTGATTCCTTGCTTATTTATCTTTTGTATCTTTTGTGTCTATCTGCCTTGCTTATTGTATCTTTTGTATTAACCATTAGGATGGTTTAAGCAGTTATTGGAACTAAAATGAGAATGTTAATCCCATTCTATTATACAACTTCTATTTGTTTGCAGTAAATCTTTTTCTACAGCAGTAGGTCCTTGATTCCTGGAGCTTACAATATCATTAAAAGAGACAAGGAAGAAAGTACAGAAAATTACTGTGGAGTTAAGGTCTTAAAATAATTTAAAAGCAACTTCAGAATGAATATTCCTGGTTATACTTCAGGGGTATTTCTGAAGAAATAAGTAGTGTTACACATTTGTATAATGCATAGTAGTTGAGAAAATGCATTTTCAGATTCTTTGTATAATTTGAGTTTTATTCTGTATTGCTGGGAAGAAGGTGAAGCGCAGGTGTATGTAATTCCACTTTACAAATGAAAGTTTAAGTTCAGAAAGGTGAATACCCAACTATATCCATCGAATGGCCAGCTTTAGACATGTAAGTCCCAATTCTGTATTCTTTCTACTAGAGAAAACTTGTTAATTTTGATGGAGTCTAGGAGAGTAAATAATAAATGCATGTGAGAAGGTGGTTGACAGCATATAATTAATAAATGAGTAATACAGTAAATAAGCGCTATAGGAATCCATAGGAATTATAAAATTATGATGAGTTGAAGCAATCAGGAAAGTTTGAAGTAAGCCTTGAGAAAGGTGTTGAAATTAAAGAAGTGTTAAGAGAGATTCCACCGATAGAGGTTTAGAAATAGAAATACCCAGGACATATTCCTGATTTGGGAGAAAAGGAGATAGTAGACCACTTTTTTAGGTACCCACTGTGTAAAGGACACTAAATGTAAGATTAAAAAAAGAAAAACTTGGGGAACTTTAAAAAAAATTTTTTAAATAAAGAGATGCAAAAATATATACAATAGTAGGGAGAACAGTATTACTCCCAGGTGGCCATTACTAAGCCTTAGGAGTATTCACAGTTTTGCCAATCTTGTTTTAAAGTATTTAAGAACAAATCCCATGTCTTTTTAGTTATGTATTGCAGTGTACATCACTAAGAGATAGGGACTTTTTTAAAAACCACAATAGTGTTATCTCAGACAACAATTAAGAATACTTTTTAAATATAAAATACCAGTTTATTTTCAGACTTTCCTCACTCATCTCAAAAATGTGTTTTTGTAATTGGTGTGTTTAAATTGGGATCCAAACAGGGTACACACATTCTATTTGACTGTCGAAATGTCTTTCGAATCTCTTTTCATCTGTGACAACCTTTCAAATTTGTTTTCCCTTACACCAGTTGAAGAAACTGGATCATTTGGCCTGTGGAAGTTTCGATATTCTGGATTTGGTATCATGTAGTATTCTACCTGGCATTTAGCTCTAGAGATGTGATTAGCTTCAAATTCCCCACCCCCACCCTTTTCTCTCATTTTTCTTTTTAGCATGATATTTTCTATGTGGGAATTTGTACTTTATATTGTATAACATTAGGAGAGGCACATAAAACTTGATTGTCCAACTTCCAGTGATGATAGGAATGATGAATAGGCTGTTATAAACCTTATCCTTTAAACAGCATTCAAACTTGCAAGGTGTTGGTTTCCATGCTTATTTATTGCCTAAATCTGTTATTTCTTGAGGGTTGCAGATTGGTGATTTTTCTAATTTGGTCATTTCTTCTGCATTTATTAGCTGGTATGAAACTTCCAAAAGAAGCAGTCAGTACCCAAGTGTTGGCTTGGTTAACAAGAGAGCATGCTACTTTTTTTTAAAATTTCTCACTCAAGGATATACTCATTAATTTTAGAGAGAGAGGAAAGCGGGGGTTGTGTGTAGGGAGGGGAGAGGGAGAGAGAGAAAGAAACATCAATCTATTGCCTCTTGTACAGGCTCAGATCAGAGACCAAACATGTTACTTAGGCATGTGCCCTGCCTGGGAATTGAACCCATGACCTTCTGGTTTTTGGGATAGTGCTCCAGCCAACTCAGCCACACCAGCTAGGGCGAGAGCCTACTTCTTAATTCAGTTTTAGAGCCAAATTGCATATTAGAATCTCTTTTTGTGCATTTCAGTTCCTCTACTTACGGGAAACAATTCAAAGTTTTGAAAAAGTGAGTTCATCTACAGATTCTCGTGGTTTTGACCATTTGACCATACCTTATTGCTTATATATTGAGAATACTTTAATTACTTATCATTTTTTAGCAGTTTGAATTTCCAGACTAGAGAATGGTATCTTTTGGGTAGTTTCCATAGGTAAAGAGATTATCTGTTGGGGAATGATTACTGTCTTATTGATTTAAGAACACATACAAAGCAATATATGAATGAGTACAAATACCACACACTCTTTGAAAAGTGACATTGAAATTATGTAAGTGAAATTTTATTTATAGGACGAACACAGCAGCATGGTGTATGTTTTGATACAAAATTATTTGTAGAAATAGAAATACCATGCTAATGTAGTTTCTTACTTGATGATAAATGTTATACCTGTATATTAACTGAGTATTTATATGAATATATGTAAATTGTCTAGAGCACTGTAGCAACTTATACACAAAAATTTATTATTGCATAGTATCTCTAGTCCTGTCATTCAAAATTTGTTACAAGTTTGCGATAATATTTTAGCAGATTTTGAGGAAAACGCCTATGGCCTTAATATAGTGATTTTTATTAGTATGAGTTTCTGTTGAGCTGTTTATCCATACATAAATATGATAGGTTTGCTTGGATTTAATGAATCATTTTTTTATTGATTGGACATTGGAATGATTCCTGCTCTTCATATCTAGTTTTCTGTAATTAGTTTATGAGAACTATTTCCCCGAATATCTGAAATCTGAGGGTCTTTAATTAGTGGGGATTACTTTCTTAAGGATAAATTTCTAAAGATGGGGATACTCAGTCAAAGGATACTCAACTTTGGTATTCATCACAGCATTGTTTTCAGTTTCATTATGTGCTGGCATCACAGAGCTTTGAGGATATTTATCAGCATGGGACTTTCAAAGAGTACTTCTATGGATATTTGTTGCCCTGTTACTTTTAAAAAAAAATAAACACTATCTTATATTTTGGGAAAATCCTTAAAATATATCAGGTTTTTTTATACAACTGTTAACATTTTAAAAATTACTTTTAGTAAGAAATGTCATTAGAAATGAGCATCTTGATAAAGTGTTTCTGCTTTCCTACATTGCCAGCTTGTCAGTACTGCAGCTTTAATTTGAATCACGAGGTTATGCAGAGCATTTGTGACTTGTTTCATGTTTGCACTGCAAGTTTTATTTTTATTTCTAACCATTAGTTACTCCATACTATCAAAGTTTACTCTAAATCCTTAAGAGTGAATTTTTCTGGCCACAATTCCTACATGTAGCTTTAATATTAGTAATGTAGATCAGGAATTGTTGAAACTCCACTTCCTCCTTGTATGTAATTTTCAAAGAATTTGGAAGGAATAAAATTTTGTAATCAAAGGAAGTTAAGCAGTTTCTATCCATTTTACTTGCATTTTCCCCTTTGTTCAGTGTATCTACCTCTAGGAACCCAGGTTGTAGAAATACCACTATGTATGCAGAAAAGATATATGGAAGTGTGTACAATTGCAGTGATAACTTTAACAGTGAAAAACAGAAACAATTTAAATATCCAATAGTAGGGAAATTGTTAAGCAAGTTGTGGTGTATTCGTACAGTGAAATAAGCAATTATTCCCAGATACGTATTGACACTGAGAACTGGAAGAAGCAAAGTGTGAATCATATATATTGCCATTTTTTACAAAACAATTGTTAGATATATTTATGAATAGAAGGTTTAGAGGGGGATACACAGCATCTTAATATGGGTGTGTCTGGGGTTTGGATGAAAGCATGGTCTTTCATTTTCTTATGTGCCTCTGTATTTTATATTATAAGCTTGTATAATTTTGAAATTAAAAATATTTCTATTTAAAGAGAATGAGTAGGTAAATTTTTTAAAAAAATTTATTTATTTATCTTTAGAGGGGAAGGGAAGGAGAGAGGGAGAGAAATATCAATGTGTGGTTGCCTCTTGTGTGTCCCCTGCTGGGAACTGGCCCGCAACCCAGGCATGTGCCCTGACTGGGAATCGAACCGCAATCCTCTGGTTTGCAGGCCCGCGCTCAATCCACTGAGCTACACCAGCCAGGGCTGAGTAGGTAAATTTTTTATACAACAGCATAGGTATTAGGTGAGTATTTGTTTTCAGACCATTCAGAACATTTTGGAGACTCTTCTTTTGTAATCTCCTTCGGACCATTTAACAACCTCAGTTTGTGCCTCCCCTCTCTACCGAGTCTAGCACACTGGCTCTCCCAGCAGTCACAACATGGAGCTCAACTGAGACTGTACAAGTAATGAGTGAAAGGCAGGCAGTATATCAAGATGTAGTTGACTATAGAAATATGACGAATTAGAGTGTAATTGCATGAAGAAGTCTTAGACCATGAAGAATGCAAATTGTACTAAGTTCTAGGGAAAGTTTTGGATAAGAGATAGGATAAGGGTTATTATGGAAAAAAATCATCTCAAGTGGTGGTTATGGTAAGAATAAAGGCATGGAAATGAGTCATGTTGCGAGTATGCAAAGGAGAAGTTAATTTTAGTGTGAATTGTCCTCAGAAGTAGGTTCACCACCCACATTGATCGATAGAAATTACCAGAATAGGGCTCAGGAGGATTGATATGACTAAAGAAGTTGAGAAAGTGATGTATATAAATGCTAGGCCAGGCAGCTTACAAATCAACCACCATGAGTGAGTTGTCACTCCCAGTTGTATCAGTAGTTGGCCAAGTCACCATCACTTAACCATTACCAGCCCAGACCTGCTGATCTTATACTACCTTAGGCTGCTGCTTATATTTTTTTAATAAGCAAGACTTGGTTTAGTGTGAGGTTCCTATTTCTTAGCTTGACTGGTATTTCCAAGATTCACTGTATCTTGGCCCACCATAACATGTACAGATGTTGCTTGACTTACAGTGAGCTTAGGTCCTGATAAACCCTTAATAAGTTAAAAATATCATTAGTCAAAAATGTATTTAATACACCTAACCTGTGAAACATCATAGCTTAGCCTAGCTGGTTTCTACCAAATGCATATTGTGTTCTAACCTTTGTAAAGTTGAAAAATCATAAATTGAACCACTGTAAGTTGGGACCATCTGTAGTTTTACGTATTGAAATGTATACTTCACATTCAAATTGGTGTCTGTGTAGTCTGTATGCTCTTAGTCCAGTTGAAATTATTTCTACCACTTTTACCTACCCCTGTGCTTAGCATCCCCTGTATATTATATAATGTTTAATCTCTAGTAATATTTTTAATGATAGAGAGGAAAACTATATTTGAACTTGAAAGGGACATTTATTTTAATTAAGCAAAAGTTTTGTTATGACATGGAATCTAGATAGGATATATGTTATCCACAGGGTGTCTGTCTAGTATAAAAAAATATTTTATTGGCAATGACAAAAGAAAGAAATGACTCTCAGTTAAAAAAAAAGGGCAACCAATGTTTCACTCTCACGTTGATGTTTCTCTCCCTTTCTTTCTCCCTCCTTTCCCCTCTCTCCAAAAATAAATACATTTTTTTAAAAAAGACTTTATGTGTATAGCCAATAAAATTAGTGCTTATAATTTTAAATTGATTAAAAAGAAAAGAATAAATGGAATTCTCCTTGATGCAACTTTTTTCCCTCCAGACCAGAATCTGTAGAAGCTAGCCCTGTGGTAGTTGAGAAATCCAACAGTTACCCCCACCAGTTATATACCAGCAGCTCGCATCATTCACACAGTTACATTGGTTTGCCCTATGCGGTAAGTGTCAAGCATTTCTCTAGAAGGGTATTTTTTATATAGAGAGGATGAAAGTATGTGTGTGGTATTATGCTTAAAACTGAATACTTAAAAGGCATACTTGTTTTATACTGTCTAAACAGGTATATAATTTATTGTTTAATATTTCATTGTTCTAACTTTATTGAAGGGATTAAAATTTAAGAGGAACTCTTTAGAAGTATTATTACTACTATTATTGTTTTTACTTTGTGCTATTAGTAGCTTGGTGTTAAAGTCTTTAGTTTCTTCATAAAAGTCTAAATAAAGTCTTCATAAAGTCTAAAGTTTCTTCATAAAAAGACTGTAGGTAGAGTTGTACTATCTACTGTCAATTTTAAGTTACAGAGTAATTCTTATAGAAAATTATATAGTTACCATTTATTGACCACTTATGTACCAGACTCTGTGGTAAGAATTTTTACATATAGTACCTCATTTAATCTCCAGGAAAAAAATCATGGGATAGCTATAATTTTCATTTCTACTTCATAGCTGAGAAAATGAAAGCTTATCTAAATTAACTCATTCAATATTGCATAGCTAATAAGAGGCAGAACTTAGATTGGAACATATGCGGCCAAACTGGACACATATGTGATATTGAGGTACAATGAGAGAGTTTTATTGCTCTGACCAGAATAAAAAACACTCAATTTTTAAAAATCTCCTATTAATACTTTATAGTGATAATACGTTTTTTTGTAGTTGTTTTGTTATTCTTTAGCCTCTACATTCCTGAGTTTCTTGTTTTGTTTTGTTTTGTTTTGTTTCTATTCTCACATTTTGCACCTGCTTCTATCTTGAAAGTGGAGATATATGACTATAGGATTATGAAGATATCCTCTAATTTGGGGGGTGAGGGAGTGGAGTTTGAAGGGAAATCATTGTAAAGGTGACCAAGGTTATAGACTGACATTTTTACTCAGTAGTATAGTTTAATATTTAGTTTCACCAAGTCATTATTTTAGAGCTGTTAAGGAAGAAATGGGCCAATTTTATATCTCTTGACTATTCAAATTAAGGATTGAATTTTAACTTGCTTATTAGTTCATATCATTGTTGAAATTACATCGTGTTGTATTTATGTTCAATAATCCAGGACCATAATTATGGTGCTCGTCCTCCTCCAACACCTCCGGCCTCCCCTCCTCCATCAGTTCTTATTAGCAAAAATGAAGTAGGCATATTTACCACTCCTAATTTTGATGAAACTTCTAGTGCT
Source organism: Carollia perspicillata (assembly GCA_004027735.1). Taxonomy (NCBI): domain Eukaryota; kingdom Metazoa; phylum Chordata; class Mammalia; order Chiroptera; family Phyllostomidae; genus Carollia; species Carollia perspicillata. The sequence continues at coordinate 47,730 of PVKM010000280.1, read as the reverse complement.
ACTACAATCAGCACGTCTGAGGATGGAAGTTATGGTACTGATGTAACCAGGTGTATATGCGGTTTTACACATGATGATGGATACATGATCTGTTGTGACAAATGCAGGTAAAACATTTCATACCACTAGTTTATTTTTGTTTAATGAATGCATTTTAAGATGAGACTTCTGCTACTATCATTGCAGTCTGTTTTGTTCCTAAAAAAGCCCCTATGGGAAAAAGCTATCTTAAAGTTGATTAGAATTCCTCATTATTAACTGAGTATTAGGCAGTCAGTTTCGATAATTATTCATATAGGATCACATCTCTCTTTTCATTCATTTAATAGTAATATGACTACATAAACTAGTAGACAAGATAGAAATGAAAGGAGAATTGAGTCCTTTGTATTTCCTTTGGAATTGTTTGTGCTGTGTAATCAACTGATTTTCCAGTTTGGGGGAAATTATACATTTTGATTGATGTTTGTTTGACCTGACTCTCTCACCTCCTTTTGACTTGAACCTTGCAGCACTCTGGAGTCTCCTTGAACCAGAACCACAGTCTCCCCTCCCCCATCCCTGGTTCAACCACCAAGAAAGACCTCTTCCCCTAGAGAAGGTGTGATTGGGACAGAAAGTGGGGCTTTGTTTTCTTTTTTCTTTCTTTTTTTCTTTTTTTGGTGGGAGGGAGTTGGGGAGGATGGAGAGGGAACAGTAGGATTTCAGCTTGAAAGTTACTGAGTCCATCCCCTGCATAGTGTGGGAATCAAAGAGTATTTAAGCAGTGCACTGTAGAAGTTAAGAAATTTTGATAGCTTTACAGAATTCCCTGGGTCTGGTTTTATGGCATAGCTTCGTTACTTAGTTGAAATAGTCCAGCATATATAAATATTTGAGTGTGAGCGTAAATATGCATCCCACAGCCAATTATGTTAATTTGCATTATTTTATAATAGTGTTCCCATTTATTAGATTAAGTTATTAGGGCTTGGGTGTTATTAATTATAAACATGCAGTTAGGGTTATATTTCCAAAAGTTGATTTACCTTTGCTAAAAGGGGAACAGTAGTGTTAAGTGAAATGTGAAATTTGATATTATTTTTATGTAAAGTTGTTACTTCAGTACTTGAGTTAATATTAATAAAACAATATTATGGTACTCTCCAAATTTAAAAATAAATTCTCATTTCCTGTGACACCTATCAGTACCATGAGCAGTCACTTAAGTAAATTTATTCATGAGATAAATTTAAAAATTAAAAATAACCAGTATTAACTTGTTTTCCTTATTTTTAATTAGCTACTTATTAGAAAATATTAATTCATATTTTAACCAGTAATATAAAAGTGGTTTCTTTTAATTGGTTTTGTCTAATGTGATAGATTACATACCATTTTCAATGTTTTTATTTTAATGCACAATCTAAACAGTGTTTTCTTTGATTTAATTACAACGATCTATATATAATATAGTCATCCCTATTAGAAAATAGTGAAATAGTCTTTAGTATTTATACTTATCTATAAATTTTTAAAGGACCAGTTTACCCTTTTTGGGTTACTCAAGGTATTTGCTTTTCAGTGTTCTCTTTGTTAGGAATCTATTTTTTATCATTCTATTTTTCTGCTGCTTAACCTATAGTATACAGTAGGGCTTAATCTTTTCTCTGTTCTCATTTGACATTGCCTCTGTGTATTTTCATGTTTCTGTTGTTCACACTCATCTCTTTCAAGTGTGACTCTGATCATTTACCCATTTTCTAGTTCTTTTTCTTCTGTTGTCTGCATGACATCATTGCTTACCCACCCTCCCAAATTTAAATTAGTAATTTGTTACTCTGACCATCCTTGTTAGGTGCTCTGCCTTTTATTTTGTTTTTTTGCTTTCCCCCCACATCTTTGATATGTATGTATCATTGCCTTCCACATTCTACCAGTTCTTATTCCAAGATTCTCAATTAAGAAGTGAAGAACAAACCAGTAGCTGTTAATTTAATAGCTTTGTATGTTAGAAGTGGCTAATTACTATATAAAAGAATAAGGCTTTTTAGAAAAAGGCATATATATCAATTTTAGACCAATCAAAGTCTTGGCAATAAAATACAATAATAATAACAAATCAAGAAGTTTGCCTCAAGCTGGACCATGTATTCCATTAACAGCAATTAGAGAACAGAGAACAGATTTAATCTCTGTCCTCATGGAATGTTCATTGGATTCTTTAACTTCATGTTCTCTGCCATTATTCTAGTTCTGTCCTTTAACCCAGGTCTGGAATTTTGCTAAAGTCTCTTTCTTGTTTTTTCTGCTTTGTTTTTTTCAAAAATATTTTTAAATTTATTGATTTCAGGGAGATAAAGGAAGGTGGGGAGAGAGAGAGAAACATCTGTTTATTGTTCTACTTATTGATGCATTCATAGGTTGGTTCTTGTATGTGCCCTGACAGGGGATTGAGCCTGCCGCCCTGGTGTATCAGGACAGCGCTCTAACCAACTGAGCTACTTGGCCATGGCTTGCTTTCAGTTTCTTTACTTTTTTGAATTTACAGTGGGTATCATCAAAGCATCTAGTTATTACCTGTAGCCAGTTAGAGGAAATCTAAAAACTTGACATTCCAAGTTTTATATAATCTGACTACACATTGCTAATCTGTGTTCATCCTTCTCCGTTTTTCAAAATGAACATTCCTCTTCATAGATTGTAAGCACTTTCTGGCTGTTGCTCCTCCTACCTGCCTACTTGAAGAAAGCATTGCTACAATAACGAATCTTTTCTTCCTAATTTCCTAAACAAGGTTCTATTCAAGTTCTCTATTCTCCAGGGTGCTTTTTCCATTAACTCCAAGTAGTGTGGCCTTCTCTACTTTGTGATTGCTAATAATAATTATAATGTATATCTTTTACAGTTTAAAATGATATTTTCTTTATAAATTTTCATTATATATAATATATTTGTCCTCTTTTTAAAAAATTTTTATTTATTTTTAGAGAATGGGGAAGGGAGGGAGAAAGAGAGGGAGAGAAACATCAATGTGCAAGAGAAACATCGATCGGCTGCCCCCACACTCACACCCCCAACTGGGGGCCTGGCCCACAACCCAGACATATGCTCTGACCAGGAATTGAACCAGAGGCCCTTCAGGCTGTGGGAGGACGCCCGCCCGCCCCACTGAGCCACACCAGTCAGGGCTGTCCAATTGTTTTTACATCTCCAAGTTTTATCTCCCTCAGGATCTATTTTTATGAATTTGTCACAGCACATTTTTACAGTACTAAACTCAAAGTAGGCACCTAAGTAGTAGTTAAATGGAATATCAAATCTTCATTTAAGGATGATTTTAAAAATACTTTATATGTTCTGCTGTTTGTTTTTTTTTCTTTTTAAGTGTTTGGCAACATATTGACTGCATGGGGATTGATAGGCAGCATATTCCTGATACATATCTATGTGAACGTTGTCAACCTCGGTAAGTTGTGCATACCAATAAAATTGCCAGTAATTTTACTTAGATAATTTTTAGTTAAAAGTTTATGTATGGATTCTAGATTTTAAAAAAATGAATGGATACTATATTTTATCAATTCTAGGTGCACTTTTCATTTTTATGGGGTTTTCTTTTGTATTCTGACATCTCTAAAATCACGAAGAATCTTTCCATTGGTTTACTTTGTAGCATTTTTACTTTAGCAATGATGCATAAAATAATAGTGCATCTTCTAAGGGACGGCATTTTTTTTCACTGGAATGCACTATATTAAAGAGTTACTAGGAGGACATTGCCTTATTCACAGAATTTTGTAAATTGATACTATCTTTCCACCTGTTTGCAGTAATGTGTTCTCCCCGCCCCACTTTGGTGTTTTTAAAAAATCTTTTTATTTTGGACATTTTAAACCTATATAAAAATAAAATATTATAATGAGCTCGCATATTTCCACCACCGTTCTTCAACAATTGTCAGCAATCTCTTTTCATTTATAGTGCCATGTATTTCTTCTCCCTTTCACATACTATTTTAATGCAAATCCCAGATGTTATTTTATTCGTATATGTCTTAGCTATTTAAATATGTATTTATTTATGTATATATATAAAATAATTATTTTAAAATAATCAGAACCATAAAACCATTATCATACATGGAACAAAATCTGTTATCTTTTAGCCACTGCTAAAATACTGATTGATTGATCTACATCTTATAAGTCCAGAGTAATTTAAACCTACTCCTCTTACCCTACCAACCCAGTCTCCTTTAAAGTCATTCTTTAAATCCATTAATTTATTAAAGGTTGCACATTAGTGACTTGTTAATTCTATTGCTCATCACTTGTTAGCTGGAATATTTCTATAGAAAAACATGTCCTCATACTAACTGTTCAGTTCTCTTCAGGTGTATTTCAACAAAGAAAAGCAAGGATGGATGCTTTGGGTTCTTAGCCTCTATTTACCAGTTTTTAGAATAATGAAAAAAAGATTTTAAGTATCATTATGAACTCAGAGATTGAAACATATTGGATGCCAGTCTAATACATCTTCATCGATGTTCAAATTTTGCCCCATTTTTGGTTGATGGGAACCTCTTCAGGTTGGCACTGAGGTCATTTCTACAGCACCCTAGTAGTACTTGATAGTTTTTGTGCTACCTGATACAACAAGATGTCTTGAGCTTATCTTCTACTTCTATTCCCCAAGCTCAGAATTGGTTTTCAAGACCAGAATCTCAAAGAGGTAGTCATGCTCCTTCTTATTGGATTGGTCACTGTTCCTACATCTGCTTTAGCAGACAAAGCTAGGAAATGTTTTGTCTATTTATTTTTAAGATAAAATACATGAGTTTATATTGATAATTGCAATTAAATTTAGGAATACAGGGAAAATAAATAAATTTTATTTAACCTTCTTTGTACTGAGGTAAAATTGGTATATAACATTATGTAAGTTTCAGGTGTACATCACTGTAATTTGACATCTGTATGCCACTTAACCATTTCTCTGTTCATCTATATCTCCTTTTATCCTAGTTCTCAATAACACAGTAATGTAATTAGAATAGCATAATTACTAGTACTCACTTTCTTAATCCCATAGAAGAACACAACAGTCTCAATTGTAGTAATGCCAACACTAGTACCAACAATATGATTATGTAAAACAGTTTAGACTTTTTATTCCTTAGTTTTCCCGAAGGATTTATTGTTAATTTATTGTATTTAAAGTCTCCTGAAAAAATTGTACTTTGTGGTTATAACACCAATTGGATACACAGTTATGCTGATTATATTAGTTTTATTTTGATTTAAAAAAATTAGACCTTTTATTTTAATTGTAGATTCATGTGCAGTTGTGAAGTAATACAGAGATCCTGTGTATCCTTCACCAGGTTTTCCCAGTAATATCCTACAAAACTATCAATACGATACAACAAGAATATTGACAAAACATTTTTATCACAAGGATCCCTCATGTTGTCTTTTATAGTGACACCAACTTCCCACCTCCTACCCGCCCCCCCACGTCCCTGACCTCTGGTAACCATTAATCTAAACTCCATTTCTGTAATTTGTCATTTCAAGAATTTTACATGAATAGAAGCGTACAGTATATGACCTTCGGGGATTGGCTTTTTTTACTCAGTGCAATTCCCTGGAGAGCAGCCAATTTACTGCATATATTAGTATTTCATTCTTTTTTACTGATGAGTAGTGTTCTGTGGTGTATATGTACCACAGTTTGTTTAACCATTCACCCATTGAAGGACATTGGGTTATTTCTATTTTCTGACTGTTACAAATGAAGTTGATAGGAACATTTGTATACAGGTTTTGAACCTAAGTTTTGTTTTCGCTGGGATATATGCCCAAGAGTGAAATTGCTTAGTCATATGTTAGTTAATAAGATATTATGGAACTTTTTTGTAGAGTAGTTGTACCAGTTTACATTCCTACCAGAAATATATGAGTAATCCTATAGTTTTTTTATTTTTAAGGATTGCTTTTTATACTCTGTTTCTATAATTATATTTGGTATAATTATTCAAGAAGAGTCCCATCATTCTAAAGTCCCATATCTAAAGCAAAGTATATTCAAGTAAGTCTAATTTCTATCCCTGTTCCTTAATACCCCAAAATAACAATTTTTAAAAAATATAATTTTTCCATTGTTTTCTTACTAGAATCAGATATGTATATATTTGTATTCCCCTCCTTATGTAGGTAAGCAGTATCATACAGAGTTTTTGCCACATTCCTTTTTTTCTCTTAAAAATATATGCTGAAGATCACTACATAGTATATAGAGATTGACTCATTTCTCTCTATTGCTTCAAGGTGCTCCCATCTTTTTCGTGTACTGTAGTTTATTCACCCAGTCCCCTTTGAATGGACATTTGAGTTGTTTCCAGTCTTTTGTCATTGCAAATAGAAACAGGATTGTTCAATAAAAGGGTAAATGTGAATGCAAAGTTTTGTCAGATATCACTAAGTTTCCCTCCATTAGGAGCTGTACCATTTTGAATTCCCACCAATAATGAATAAGCATGTCTATTTTGCCAAGCCTCACAATAGTGTTTGACAGACTTGGATTTGCCAGTTTAACTAGGTGAGAAATGGCCATCTTAGTGTTACACTTTCCATTTCTTTACTATGAGTGAGGCTTTTCTGAGTGATTTTGTTTTACTTCATAACACCAAGTATTTTTTGATGGGGTAAATATCTGTTGATGAATTCAGTAAGAGCTGATTAAAAACTCACTTTTAGGTAGGGCAGTCGGTTGAGCAATATCTGCTTATCTCATTCCGTGATGACTAGGATAGTTATCAGTGATGCAATAGGATAGTTGTTGTACATATCCTAGTAGACCTAAGGCAAGCCTGTTACTGTGCTGTAGGCATTTCAGTCTAGAACCCTTATTCTTCCATCTAAAAATAACAATCTAGTGTTATTTGACCTCTAGACTAATACGTTAGAGAGTAAAACATGGGGGGTAGGAGTAAAACAATTACTACTTATGATGTAATGTATTTATTGAGTAGAGGCTGGAGGAAGTTAATGAAATATTTTACTTAATTGTTAAATGTTTAGTGTTTATTATTTCAAAAATGCAAATAATTTTAGGCAAATGCTATAATGCAAAAAAGATTCTAATTTAGTGTCATACATTTCTTTTAAGAAATTTAATTTGTAATTTTTGTTACATGTTGCATTGTTAACATTTTTTCCAGACTTTTTGCTTTAAATATTAAATTTTTTAAAAAGGTATACTAGTTTCCTATGTAGAAATTATTTTCTTAACAGTTCAATTGTAGTCACTAAATTGGCATCAAATGCTAATGATGCTAGATCAAGTCCAGTGTAAAGCAAGGGATAGTACATATATGTTATACTGTTGGTTTTCCAGTGAGAACATTAGAGAATTTGTAAGTTTATCACATTAAAAACAAATCTGCTTTATATCTAAATTCATGAAAGTTTGATAAATAATAATGTTAATATTTTAATGTAGGAGTTTGGATAAAGAGAGGGCGGTGCTACTACAACGTCGGAAAAGGGAAAATTTGTCAGGTGGGTGAAAAGGATCTGTACTAAATTAGGGTTAGTGTGATTGAGAGAATAAGTGGCTTGCATATTTTTAGTTGTACGTAAACACCTTACTGATGTATATTGATTATGTGTAATTTATCATCTCAAATACAGATTTTAAATATGGAAACTAGAGGACAATAAAATAAAAAATTTTAAATCATTCATAACTTTCTGTATATAGGTAACCTATTGATGTAAAGAAGCTAAAATGTTTGCTCTTCAGAAAGATGGGGATCCATTAGTTTATCACTTGGAATCATGTTTCTTTCATTTTTAGGAACAGAATTTAGAAGTAGAACATTTGATACAACTTTCATTTTAGCTTAAAACATGTTGATGCCAATATAGGTAGTTTTTTGTTTTTGTTTTTAAAGTTTTATTTATTTTTAGATAGAGGGAAAGGGAAGGAGAAAGAGAGGGAGAGAAACATCAATGTGTGGTTGCTTCTCACGTGCCCCCAACTGGGGACCTGGCCTACAACCCAGGCATGTGCCCTGACTGGGAATTGAACTGGCAACCCTTTGGTTCGCAGGCCGGCCCTCAATCCACTGACCCACACCAGCCAGGGTGAGGTGGTTTTGAATGATAGTTTATTGAACTACTCCTGTTCGATTGACGTTTGGGTTATTTCTAGTATTTTTTGTTTTTAATACAAATAGTACCTTCAACGAAACCCTCTTGGATAAGTCTTTTGTCTTTTGCCATTTTCTCTTTGGATAGATCCCTAGAAATGGGAGTGTTGGGTGAACAGGTTAGCGCATATAGAATTTTTCTAGATTTGGCTACTCTTTGGAGGGAATTTTGAATTTCCACGGGCAGTGTGTGCAAATGTGTGTGTCCCACAGTCACTCCAGCTCAGTGTGTTGTTAGACTTTTGTATCCTTTCTAGTTTAATGTATGATGATTGACATTTATAGCTTGCATTTAAAGGTATATATGAGTGAAGTAAGTGAGAAAATGAAAAGTTTATTCTTCAGAAAGATGGATATATAATAGTTTCACATGTGGAATGCTCTTTTATTGTTTGAAATAGAAGTATTATATGTGCATTAATTTTTATTTTGCTTTTGAAGATGGTGATACTAGTGCAACTGAGAGTGGTGATGAGGTTCCTGTGGAATTATATACTGCGTTTCAGCATACCCCAACATCACTTACTTTAACTGCTTCAAGAGTTTCTAAGGTTAATGATAAAAGAAGGAAAAAAAGTGGGGAGAAAGAACAAAACATTTCAAAATGTAAAAAAGTAAGTTTTTCATTTTTTTAGATGAGTAAGATAGAAAGTCGTGGGAGCTGAAAGGAATTTTACAGGAATTACTGTATTTTTTAGATCCTTTCAATGTTTAGCAAATGTTTTTCTATGGTTGTAATGGTGATCACATAGAAAACTTAGACTTTTTCTTAGCATTATATCATAAACATATTTCATGTTCTCACATAGTCTGTATTCTATTTTTAATAGTAGTAGAATAGTATTCTGGTAGATGACTTTTCTTTTTCCTTACTTAAACATTTCCCTAGTTCTTGTGATATTGGTTATACCAAACTTTTTGTTATTGTGAGACTTCAGTCAGACGCTGCAGTAAACCGATTGATTCTTAAGTTTTAATTATATCCAAAACTCAGACTTCCATTTTATTTCAGGCCTTTCGTGAAGGATCTAGGAAATCATCAAGAGTTAAGGTAAACATGTTAAATTTAAAACCCTAATAGCAGCTTTCAATTATTCAGGAGTTTACTAAGTGTTATTTGTTCATAATTTTTGTGCTTTTTTCATTGTATGTCATTTCATTGCTTATTGTTTTTATCAGAATTGGAGTCATAGAGAATTCTAATCAGATAAATATACCACTCTGAGTTTATTAACACTGTTTAAAAAGAGCCAAAACAAGGTGATGGGTCAGCGATTTCTAATACTAAAATTTTGAGTAATCTGAATTTCAGTTATTATTGCATTCCGTGTCCCCAGTACATTGGGTGTTAATATACTAGACATATGAATGCAAAACCACATTTGGAATTTGAAAATTTGTTCCTTTGCGTAGTTCCAGTGATTTAGTTATCAGTTGTTATGAAATACTATAAAATCATAGATCCACTGTATAAGTAAAGACTAGTCACTTATACCTTGAATTAATTAGAATAAATCCTCAGTTTTGTAGATGCCAAGATTGCTGAGAGAAGCAAGGTTCCCCACCTCTGCCTCCCTCTAAGAGATAGGTTTGTGTTGGATCACAGAGGTCAGCTGTACAGTTTTACTGTAGCTTTTAAACTAGGCAGTAAAGATTAGTGGGTTTTTCAGATTGTCAGATGTTAAAATAGGATGTAGGGAGCATGTTACAGTATGTCTGTTATTCACATGGTATAATTATTATTCAATGATTATTCATAATAATTATTCATAACAATTCATTATTTCACATGCATAGAAAACAAATCATTAAACAGTTGTGCAGTGATTATTTTTGGGTATTTTTATCTTTCTTAAGAATGTTAATGCATGATGTCACTCACCATACATTAAGTCCAAAGTTTCATGAAATGTTCTTTATATTAAAGCTAGGATTTTATACTTACTGTGTTAAATTTGGTTTTATGGTATTTTCTCTGACACAGAATAAAGAGATTTGAAAAAGTTTTTGCATTAAGCTGTTAGAAAAATTGGTACTCCGGCAATTTTCCTTTCTTCCCAATTTATGTAATCACTTCAATAGCAGGCCTAATGAGGAAGAAGCGTGTTTTACTTAGCTGAAGTAGTAGTTTCATTTATTACATAGAGTAGTGAGTTTTTGTACATCTTTTAAAAATAGCTTTTTCTTACCTTAAAGATATCTTTAAAATCATTACAGTTTTAATATATTATTCTGTAGCATTTATAAGGTTCAAGGAATATAGAAGAGCTGTATTAAAGATATACCATCTCAGTATAGAAGGTTTTTTCCGGAGAGACACAAAACAGAAAAATTTAAAAACTGAATAGATTTCTTTTAAAAAGCTGAGGGAAGACTTAATATGTAGTGTCTCATTTGTATAAATAATTTGTTCTTTATCAAGTGATCATTATAGTGTAAATAGGTAAGTACATAAAATATCAATTAGTGAAATAAACCTATCCCCACCAAATAGTTGAGCAACTTACTATATAGTTGATGCCGGGGTTACAGACGTCAACTCCCTATGCAGTTAAAAATTCGAGTATAACTCTAGACTCCCCCAAAACTTAAGTTGTCATGTGATGCCCAGGTAGACTTGGTTCCAGGGTCCCCCACGGATATTAAGTCCCCTGCATAAGATGGCATAGATCAGTGCATATAGTTAGGCCCCTGCATCCGCAGACTCCCAACCATAGATTGAAAACAACATAGATATTTATTGAAAAAAGTCCACATACAAGTGGAACACAATTCAAACCTGTGTTCACGGTTCAATTGTGGTTTGCTTTATTGTATAAAAGAATACGGAAGGTTGACTGATGGTAAATTTTAGTGTTTCTATATACATGTAAATGTCTAACAGGATATAAAGGGTCTTTGTGAAATCCGTATATGATGTTAAAATCAGTTGTTTATAGATATTGTCAGTCTCTAAAATAGAAAATTTCACATGCTGCCTTTTAGGTTGTTCATATAGGAAAAATTGTTTCTCAAAGTTCAATATTGTAGATAGAAAACAGTGAATGGCATTTACAACTAAATTGAAATTTCACATGTTGGATGTTATACATTTGAATTATGCTAATAATAAGATAAAATATATGTTCTTGTTATCAGCATTGATTGATTTTTATCCAAAGATTGCAAGAAAGAATTATTTGTAGGAATTCTGGTTTTAATAAATTTTTTTAATGTATGGTAACTGTGTTTTTCTATAAATTGCATCCCAGTGAAAAAAAGTTCCCCATTTTGTTTTGTAGCATGAAGAAGAAAGATGGTAACTTTATTACTTGGCATTTATTCTTATCTTACAGGTTTTAATAGGGGCTATAGAGGAGGAAGGAGTAAGCACTTAAGCTTGGAGGTCCTTGACCTCATTATGACCCTTGAATTTAGGATATGGACCATTTGGGTCATTTCACATTCTGTAAAACATTCACATGTCAGATTTACACTGTGGACAACGGGAATTACACTAAATTAAGATATCAAAGTACATTTTTGTTATAAAACATTAAAATTTTAGTATTATATAAAAGTAAGTTTATACTTAATATGCAGTATGTGTAGTGTACATAATAATCACATTTATTCGGTTCAATAGAATTGTGAGTACAGAATAGATATTGTCAGTCTCTAAAATAAAAAATTTCATTTGCTGCCTTTTTTTAACAATTAGCTGACAGTGACTGCAAATCTTTGGCTTTGCAATTTTATTGATAGTCTCCATTGGCTACAGTAGTGATGGTGAAATTTGAATTTTTACTATTCCAAGTTAACTCGGCTTTCTTCGGTTTTCCAACTCATGTTTGTGTAGCATGCAGTATAAAAATGTAGTAAGCTGTTCATTATGGTCGTTGTTTCACTAGGACCAACTTAGCCTAATATTATTTCTGGTTTATATTTTGTATAAATTGTCATTTATTTTGTGCATGTTGTGTGTGTATGGATAAGTACTTTAAGTCCCGATATTGATGCTTAGTTTGCTGTGATTTTAGGGTTCAGCTCCAGAGATTGATCCTTCATCTGATGGTTCAAATTTTGGATGGGAGACAAAAATCAAAGCATGGATGGATCGATATGAAGAGGCAAATAATAACCAGTATAGCGAGAGTGTTCAGAGGGAGGCACAAAAAATAGCTCTGAGATTAGGCAATGGAAATGACAAAAAAGAGATGAATAAATCAAATTTGAATACCAACAATTTGCTCTTCAAACCTCCTGTAGAGGTAAATATATTATTTGCCAAAAAGTAATAAAACAAAACCCTTTTTCTACTGTATTTCTTAAGTAGTTCAACTAAAAGCATTCAGGTTTAATTAATCTCAATATTTCTCTGATTTTAGAGCCATATACAAAAAAATAAGAAAATTCTGAAATCTGCAAAAGATTTGCCTCCTGATGCACTTATCATTGAATATAGAGGGAAATTTATGCTAAGAGAACAATTTGAAGCAAATGGATATTTCTTTAAGAGGTATGTTCATTTATTTCTCCATAGTAGTTTTCTATTGTTATATATTGAATTTTGGCTAGTTTAGTGAGATGATGTGTTTATATGTACTTGGTTTTCATAAGTGATCATTTTATATTTAAAACTGTAGTGTAGTTGAACAGTGACATTTGAACTATAATAAAATATAACAACATAAAAATGCAGAGGTATATTCATCAGTCTCTTACCCATTTTTATCTTGCTGACACTAAAAGAAAATCTGCTTCAAAGATAAACTGCAGCAATACAGGTGTATGTTAATTAAAAACTCGATTGCCTGAGATTAAAGGAACTGTATCAATCCAGGATCTTTCCTCATTTCTTGTAATATAATTGCTGGAACTTGAAAAGACTATTGGTGACTGTCACAGGCAAAAACCACTTCCTCTTAATTAGATAGTGTTTGATTTGGTTTTACATTATTGCCATCATTTTCAACTCCTACTTTTCTGGGTGTGGAATGGCTTTGGAGGCCTTTTCTGTGGTTTGTAATATTGGGGGGAAATTGATGTGATCCTGTCAAAACCATGCTTCGCTGAGGTATAGAAGTATTATGTTTGTATCTCTAGGGAGATAACATTCTCAGTCTGTATACTATAATTATTAAAAATATCTCTTCTTGTTTCTTGAGTTTTTACTTAAGATACAAAAGATATATGAGACTCCTTCCCTTTTACACAGCAGATTTGACTGAAACAGTGTTATAAATGAAACACTTAAATGCACTACAAGGTGGAGACTTTAAAGCCATCCAATTATGAGTACTTGCTTTTTATCTTGCTTTGTAAATTTGAATCTCCACCTCCAATTAATTACCTTTGATTTATGTCAGATTATAGGAACAGATAAAAAACTTACTAGCATGAAATAACCTGTGGTTATGAATAGGTTCTGTTATCAGACTGCTTTATAATTCAACTCTTGGCTTTACTACTTACTGTGAGTCTTTTAGAAGTTTCCTTAAACTCAAAATGTTAATAGTTTATAATGCGTTTCTTTCTTTGCAGACCATACCCTTTTGTTTTATTCTATTCTAAATTTCATGGGCTAGAAATGTGTGTTGATGCAAGGACTTTTGGGAATGAGGCTCGGTTCATTAGGCGTTCTTGTACACCAAATGCAGAGGTAAGCTTATAGAAACCTTTTTTGGAGATGGGTTGGGGGTGTGTGCAACCTGAGTATTAACCCCAGTAGTTTGGGATAGCCTAAAAATACTTAACAATTGATGCATTTTATACTACAGCATCTTTCCATTGTGAAGTTAGGTGATACTGGCTTTCCAGTCTTAAAAATTAATACTTTGCACATTAAAGAAATTGTGATATTCCTTCTAAGAAGAAATATTAGACTTCTATTTATCCTAGAAGCTCTGTAAATGTGGGTCTAATACATGTTCTGATTTGGTCAAGGTAGACGACAAAGCTGAAATGGCTTTTGTACATGGTACAATAAAATTGTGTTTTAATGTGGAAAAATACACTTTCAATTTTATAGTTACATAATATTAGTTAAGAATGTAGATTTTGAAGCCAGACTTACTAGATTAATGCCTTCTCATTGACTAACTCAGTTTACAACCTTGTCTATGCTTGTTTTATCTGTAAAAAGGAGTTGTCATGTAAAGTACCTAGAACAGTGTCTGTCATAGAAAAGTATAGGGTTAACTGTACCATTACTGCATTTCATCAAAGATACTGTCACTTTAAAAACTCCCAATTTCAGAGATACTAAAAGGTGAAAAATATGCATTGTAGGGTTGATGAAATATGGTTTCTTTTTAATACCTCGTAGTGGGCTGTAGAGTTTACATCAAACTTGGATTGATGTTATCTTTTTCCCAGTTGATAACCAGTGATTTGTAGTTACAAGTCTTGTAATTAATGCCATATTTTCTATGTTGTATTTGTGAATTACTTTGAAAAGAAGAGTGTTCAAAATTGTAGGATATAAGATGCTTCTAAGGGTAGAAAATAACCTATAGAAATATCTTTTTATAGAAGTTATCCTTTTAATTAACAGGTGAGGCATGAAATTGAAGATGGAACCATACATCTTTACATTTATTCTATACAAAGTATTTCCAAGGGAACGGAAATTACTATTGCCTTTGATTTTGACTATGGGAACTGGTAAGTTCAAATCTGTAAATACATATCTGTTGTTTCAAAATAGTTCCTAAATGTCCTCAAAAAATTAGTTTGTCCTTTTTTTTAAATATAGCTTTTTATTTTTATTTATCATGAGACAGAGAACTTGAAAACAAGTGGTTTGGTATCCAGATCCATTACAGCAGTGCTGCTTATTAGTTCTTTTCCAAACTTGCCTTAGTTACTATTGTAATGAAAATGCTAATGGAAATTGTGATTGGTAATCCTAATTTAGCCATACAGCACTGAACTTGTTTTGTTTTTTTGAAGATTTTATTTATTTTTAGAGCGAGGAGAAGGGAGGTAGAAAGAGAGGGTGAGAAACATCAATGTGAAGAGAGAAGCATCAGTCTCTTCGTTGCTTCTAGTGTGTGCCCTTGACCAGGAATCAAACCAGTGACCTTTTGCTTTGGAGGATGATGCCCAACCAACTGAGCCACACCAGTCAGGGCAAACTTTCCCTCTTTCCCTTTTTTATAACTTTGTTTATGTAGAATTTTCCCTTCTTCTTTTTTTTTTTTTAATCTTTAGAGGGGAAAGGAAGAAGAGAGGGAGGGAAACATCAATGTTTGGTTGCCTCTCATGCGTCCCCCGCTGGGACCAGCCCGCAACCCAGGCATGTGCCCTGACTGGGAATCAAACTGTGATCCTTTGGTTCACAGGCCCGTGCTCAATCCACTGAGCTATGCCAGCCAGGGCTCTATTTTTTATTTAAGTATAATTGGTATACAATATTTTATTAGTTTTATTAGTTTCTAGTGTTCCATATAGTCATTCAGCATTTTTTACCTTACAATGTGATCACCCCACTAATTCTAATAATACATCATGCAAACATCACCATATTATTTAGTTTCCTTCACCTTTTCCACCTATCCCTCTACCATCCCTTTGGTCTCTGTTTCTGAGTCTGTTTTTACGTTTTTTATTTTTTAGATTCTGTGTGTAAGTAAAACCATACATTATTTGCCTTTCTCTGTCAGACTTACTTCACTTAGCATGATTTCTTCTAGGTCTATCCATACTGTTGCAAATGGCAAAATTTCATTCTTTTTTATCATTGTGTGTGCACATACATAATACATCTTCATTATATATTCATCTGTTGGTGGGTGGTTTTCATATCTTGGCTATTACTGTAACTAATGTTCCAGTGAACATACAGACGCATATATGTGTTCCATTAATGTTTTCATTTTCCTCCAATAAATACTCAGAAGTGTATCTATGGTTGTATGGTAGATCGATTTTTAGGTTTTTGATGAATTTCCAAACTATTTTTCATAGTCACACCAATTTGCAGCCCCACCAACAGTGCAAAAGGGTTCCCCTTTTGTCCATATCTTTGCCAGCACGTTATTTGTTGACTTTTTGATAATAGCCATTCTGACTGATGTGAGGTGGTATTTCATTGATTTGTGTTTTCCTTCTGATTAGTAATGTTGAGCATCTTTTCATACATCTATTGGCCATCTCTATGTCTTCTTTCTTTGGAGAAATGTCTTCTCATGTCCTCTGCCCATTTTTTGATTGGATTTTTTTTTGTTTTGTGAGTTCCTGTGTATTTTGGCTGTCAACCCCTTATTTGACATGTCATTTGCAAATAACTTCTCCCTTTTGGTAGGTTATCTTTTTGTTTTGTTGATGGCTTCCTTCACTGTGCAGAAGCTTTTTAATTTGCTGAAGTCCCCCTTTGTTTATTTTTGCTTTTGTTTCACTTGCTCAGGGGGACATATCCAGAAAGATAATACTCATACTGATGTCAGATAGTTTACTACCTCTGTTTTCTTTCAGGAGTTGTATGATTTCAGGCCTTACATTTAAGTCTTCAATCCATTTTGAGTTTATTTTTGTATATGTTGTAAGAGAGTAGTCCAGTTTCATTTTTTTACATATTTGTCCAGTTTTCCCAACACTACTTGTTGAAGCTTTCATTTCTCCATTTTATGTTCTTGCCTCCTTCGTCCTTAATAGAACTAATATTTTCTATACTTTTTAATTACATGTAAATTATAATCTATGATTTTGCATTTATCTTCTCATTTATTTCGTGATTCAGTTCTATAGTTATATGCAGCTCTAGTTCATTTCTTTTCACTGTTGATGGTGTTTGTCTATTACACTACTGGTGGACATTTAGATTTAAAACAGTGCTCCTAAGGCTTTATAAACATGTCTGCATATATACATGTTCTCTCCACAGTGGGGACCTACAGGTAGAATTGCTGGGTTGTAGCATATGCACAGCCTCGGTTTATATTAAACATAGGGGAACGACCAGTTCACATTCCCAGTTTTACGTACTTGCTCCACTTTACTGTAAAAATTGATGCTAATCCATGTGAAATGGCATCTTTTTATATTTTAATTTATATTGTCCTTGATTATGAACCCAAGGATCTTTTAATCTATTTGTGACTTTGGCTTTCTGTGTCATGAATTGCCTCATCATCTCTTCATTTTTTCCGTTGGGTAGTTCTTTCTCTGACTTCTGCAGGGGGCATTATAAGCATTTCAGTTCACTTCCTCCTATTCTGTACTTTATTTTTTAAATTTTGTGTGGTACCCTATTTAAATTGCAGAAGTTTTTAATGTTTATTTTGGTTTCAATGAAAACTCTTCAGTATGCATCTCTCTCTGATTGTTAAGTCAGATTTATCACAATACTTTGTGTTTCCTTTTTGGCCCTTTCTCTCCCAGACGGTGGAAAATTTAAGAAAAGGGCTCTGTGCTTATTGCTTTCAGAGACTGTATTCCATAATGGTTAATATAAGCTTTTTGTAACCTTGGACCAGTTTCTTCATCTCTTTGTGCCTCAGTACCTCATATATACTGTGAGAATAATACTAACCTTACAGATTTTTTTAAGATTCATTGAGTTAACATGTGTTTAAAAGTTGCTCACACAAAATAAGTAGCTTAATACATACTAGCTGTTGCCATCATTATTTGTACTTCTGTTATCCTGAAATCAAAGAAGACATCTAGAATTTCAAACTAGTTCCTGTTAACACCTAATTTGGGAAGGTGGGAGGTGTAGACCATAAGTGTTTGAATTCTGTCAAATTTCATAGAATTAGGCATTTTGACCTGTACCTTTCTCCGGTGTTGAGAGTGAATGAGTAGGAGTATTAGAAACTTGGAAAAGTAAATTATTTTTTATTGTCAACAAATGTTAAACTACTTAAAACATGCAAAGTGGGAGGCTTCTTTTTTGGTTTAATGTGGGTTTGGGTATTTAGTCTGTGTTCTAGATATGAACAAAATCTTGGTTGTAGAGATAGAGATCAGAGCATTGAGAAATATTGAGAGATGAAAAGTCTGGGCTCTAGACTTGGATCTGAATGCCATCCCTGCCACTTATGAACTGTGTGACTTTGGGCAAGGTACTGTCTCTCTCTGAGCTTTAATCTCATCTGTGAAATGAAAGTAATAATTATCACTACTGTGAAGATGTAAGATAGTAATTTTTCAGGCTTCCATTTGAAAGAGGGAACACTTAAAGACAGGCAAAAGGAAATGTTACCTAAAAATTTTTTCAAGGTAGCTTTTTAAAGAAACCTGGTTATTGAAATAATTTGTAAAGTATGAAAAAGACTAGTTAAGGTTTGGTATTTATTATATCTAGCATTTTTAATTTAGGTCAAATTTAGGATCAGTATTTTGTCATTTGTACGAGTGTATCTTTATAACATTCTGGGGCCACTGAAGTGTATGGTTTTCGCTTTAATGTGAGCCACAGTATCATTTTACCTAAACAGGTTCAATTTTGAGTTTTTTTCTATCAACCATTACTAGTTATCCTTATGATTACAATTGAAGGCCCAAAAATCAACTTTTATTACACTGTTTTTATAATAACATTTTTTATGATAGTTACCAGGAGTGCAAATTTAGTGAAAAGGAAGGATTGTTTACAGTTAGTAATAGCATACAATTTTGTGGCCTTGCGCTTAAAATGGATTTGAAAATTTTATAGTTTTCTTTTTTATGTCTTGAATAAATATATAATTGGTTCTCTTTTTAGTAAGTACAAGGTGGATTGTGCGTGCCTCAAAGAAAATCCAGAGTGCCCTGTTCTAAAACGTAGTTCTGAGTCCACGGAAAACATCAACAGTGGTTATGAGACCAGAAGGAAAAAAGGAAAAAAAGAAAAGGATATTCCAAAAGAAAAAGATACACAAAACCAAAATATAACTTTGGATTGTGAAGGAACAACGCATAAAATAAAGAGCCCAGATACTAAACAGAGAAAGCTATCTCCACTGAGACTATCAGTATCAAATAATCAGGTACTGAATTGTGTGTGCTCTGCTGATTCTTAATGGAAGAAGTTAACTAAGAAAAATAATTTGTCATATTTGAACCTTTTTTGTTTTGTGTAAAATGGTTTAAAATTTTTAAGTCCATTCTGTTATTTAATGAAGTATTTAAAATTGTAAAATACTGATTCTGCTTGAATTTACACAATATTTGTTAAACTACTAAGAAACTACTCACTCAGCATATTCTTACAGAATTAAATATAAAATTTAGCTAAGACTACTTCAGAAAATCCTTCCAGATTGCAATGTCCTTATATTCATAGTAAGTATTTTTATTTAATATCTTAAACCATAAAATTTTCCTTCCTTTATTTGGGACATACTACGTCAGTGGACAATCTTCTTAAAAAAACAGAAGGTAATTTTGGGGAAAGGATTTGGCCCACACTTTTGCCCTTCCAGGAAACATTTTGTTGTATGCCCTCTAAACAAATGAAAGGAGGGACCATTTGGAAGTAAAAATTAAGTAATGTTTTAATCTTCTCCAGGAATAATTTTCCTGAAGTTTTAAATTGAAAATTTATTAAGCACTTGGCATTTACAGATACTTGGTTTTGTGAAGTAATTTACGTTTATGTTTTGGGGAGAATATAAACGTAAGGCTATCCTAACATATTTGACCTTGTAGGCTCTATGGATAAGAACATGGACTAGAATTTGTCAAAAACTTGACTAAAACATTGACTAAAGCAAAAGTATTTGATTTTGAAAAGCCTCTTAAATAGGAAACCAGTTTCAAATTTCTGAAATGGATTTAAGTAAGCTTATGATTTTTATGTAGAATTCATTGAGGTTGAAAGACCTTTAAAGTAGTTTAGTGCCCTAGTTGTATCTGGAGTAATAGTTTTCATAAATAAATCATTTCAATCTTTCAGGAACCAGATTTTATTGATGATATAGAGGAAAAAACTCCCATTAGCAATGAAGTGGAAATGGAATCAGAGGAGCAGATTGCAGAAAGGAAAAGGAAGATGGTAAGTTGGGAAGCTAGTAGCTGCTTCATGCTGCCACTTGGCCTTAGTGACAGCTGTTCTTTAATTGTTGCTGCCTTTAAGAGGGTTTGTACACTGTTCTTCTGTTTGAAGTCAGTAAACATCATATGCCACTGAACATCTGTTTGGCTTTGTCATTACCATTCAAGTTATTCTACTAATCTTTTATATTTTTACTGTATGTTCATTAGACACTTCAGAATGTATGACATTTAAGAAATTTTTTAACTTTATGAAGCTGAGAACTAATAAATTTTAATTCCAGAATAACTGTTGCAAAATGTCTTTTATTAGCTAAAATGTATCCTTTCTCTTCATAATTTAATAGAAGACAAAAATGAAATTTTAATAGCACCAAATAAATGGTTTATGAAAAAAAAACTTCACTGTTTGGTAGCTACTATTTCTGTAACATACCACTACCATAAAATAAGGTTTTCATTAAAATACGTTTAATATCCTTATATATGAAAATATTTTATCTGTATAAAAACTAGGACAAGGTATTTTCTCTCTTTATGTTTATTTAGCAGTCAATACAATGTTTGGGCCACTTAAAGTATTACTGTATAGTTTGAAAGACTTGAAAATGACTTTACACAACTAATGATCTTAGTATGGGTTTCCTGCAGTCCCTTTTATTTTATATGCCCTCTTCTTTACTGTTGTAGAGATTTTCATGCCGTATTCCACAGAATCTCAGGTCATGTACTTAGGAGTGGGGTCTTAAGTTTGTTTTCTGTTTAATTGTCTTGATCATTTCTCTTTTACCAATTCATTGATGTTCGAAATTGTGAAAGCAATGCAGAATCGTCTTATAGCCTCAGGAATTAAGATAGGAGAAAAAAAAAAACAAATACAGGAGAAAATATTGGAGGCGGGTGGTTATTTAAAAAAAAAGTTCTTCCTCTATGCAAAGGAATTATACCGAATATTTGGCAAGATTCAGTTACAGCTAAACCACCTCTACCTACCCAAACTACCCTTTCTTGACTAGATTTTCACATTGGACTGTTCATTCCACAATTGACAGAGTCTTATATTTGCACTGATTTTGCAGAACTTTTAGAATACCAATTTTTAGGGAACCACTGGTTTCTGTATGAAGCATATGTCTGGTAGGAGGAACCTTTTTAACAAGTGGTTTTGAGGGCTATACCAACTGCTTTGAAAAATATGAAATTAAAAAACCTGGAGATTTGTTTTGCATCCATATAATTTTATTCAGATTTCATTTTGTTTTAAAAGTTTATATGACTATGGAGCTACTTTAAAAATATTTTTTTTATTTATTATTTTTAGAGAGAGAGGAAGGGAGGGAGAGAGGGAGAGAAACATCAATGTGTGGTTACCTCTCACACGCTCCCAACCGAGGACCTGGCCCACAACCCACGCAATTGCCCTGACCAGGAATCAAACTGGCAACATTTTGGCTTGCAGGACAACACCCAACCCATGGAGCTACACCAGTTAGGGCTATGGGGCTACTTTTAAAATATATTCTATCAATGCTGAAAAAAGTAGTGGCACCTTGATTTTCAGATTCCAGAAGAAAATAAACACACCATTTTGCTGGTGTTGAACATGGTGGAACTTTGGATAGACAGACAAAAAAGCTTACTTGAGAATCCATTTTTGGTTCTGATTTTGCCTGTTAGGATGCCATGTTAATGCAGAATACTTCATTTTTATATCCATTGTAGCACATTTAATATTGTATCTCAGTGACCTGGCTTTGCAGCTGGGTATTTTTCATAGGAATAAAATGTGGAAAACGTGAAAAAGGGTAAATGTTTAGAATTTGGTATTTTAAAGGGAGATAAAATATTTTTAAAAATCTTGGGATTCTGGGTTGTAAGCCCTCCAAAGGCACTTGCCATGTTATTATTTCTAATTGCTACATTTGCTTTGATGTTTCAATTACAGAATTTTTAGATACACTCAAATAAAAATGCAAAAGTATGCATCCTGGGACTCTTAACGTTTGGTATGGTTGTTTCTCCCTGCTAGAACATTAGTATTAGTAAGGGCAGAAATGGTTGGTTTTGAAAGTTAAAATAGTAATCAGCATTTATTTTTCTAGTGTTTGACTTTTACATTGGCTAACAAAAGTAGTCAGAAAGATAAGGTGAACTCATCAGAAACTTATGTCAATCTGATTTAAATTTTCTCCTGTGATAGGTCACTTTATCTTTATGGGGTATAACAGGAAATGCTAGTTCTCTAGTATGTTCGTGACATTGGTATGTAAAAGGAACCAATCATATGCTCCTCACAAATACCATGTAGTTTCAAATTTGAACATACTAAAGCCCATCATTTTGTAGTATAGCTTTAATCACATCTCAAATTGTTGATTTGACCAGTTTTACTTACACAAATAGCAATTTCACATAAAACCTAATATTTAACATTTTGCTCTGTCTCCAAAAATCACACCAGTGGATAGAAATGTGACAGCTCGTAGCGGGTGGATCAGAGACCATTGCATGAACTAGGCGGTATTCGTGATGGACCTTGAGTAGAGTTTAAAGTGCAGGTTAGCTTACAGTTAAATTGTATGGAATTGAACAGATGGTTATAATTCTCTAGGTGAAGTAGCCTGAAGGTAGTTAAAAATGTGATAAATCATATTTGGCTGAGATTATAGGGTGGTATTTGCAGGGGAAAGGGTAAGGGCATAGGGAGATAAGGTTGGTTGCTTGATTTCATGAAGGAATATTTATTTAGATTTTACTATGTGGCCAGGTATACAAAGCTATTCTTAACATTTTCTTTTTTACTCAATTATATTGTCTCTCCTTTTTCCCCTTAAAAAGTTGTTACCTGCTTTTAAAAGTAAATGTAGCTAAATGGTATGGGACCAAATAGATGGTTATGGACATTTCAATTTTAGCCAGTGAGAAATACTTCTTAGGCAATGGATTGGAATTGACTTGGGAAGATTCTTATAATTAGCCTAATTCAGTTATTGCATTTGAAACACAGTAGGCTGTTTATACTCACCTGAGTCCAAAACCAGGGCACCACTATTCAATAGACTCCCCCAAGTACGTGGTAGGTGAGGTGGCCATAATCTTATTAGAGGAAAAGAGAGTATGCAGACAGGGGTTAGATACTGGGAAGCTCACCTTATTTTGTTTAATTAACAAGTGATGAATTAAAATATAAAACCTGTAAAAGATTTAAGTTAAAAAGGAGGCTTGTTCCTTCTCTCCATTTAAAATTCATGAAAAGAACTTTCTTTATAGTATCTTTAATCCTTCTTTAAATACCTTCAATATATTGTTTTCAAAATAATTTTCCATAACCTTATGGAAAGACTGTCTTGGGAATGGAGTCTTGATTAATATTTGATGGGCTGTTATGGTCAGATTGCCTAAATTGGTGTCCACAGTAGGTGATTTAGGAGGATAGAAATTGCAGAAACAATAAAAGGGATATGAAACCACCTAGGTATGAGATTCTTGACCTTGTCAAGCAGCTAGGATAATCTAGAATTACTTGTATTATCACTAGGATATAAACTACATAAAAACAATAATTTAGTTTTTTCACTGTCACAGACCCAGTTCCTGTGGGAAAGTAGATGATCAGTAAATGAACCTACTGAATATTTTATGGCAGGCATTTGAGGCAAGATACAGGCTTGTGAATGTGACTAAACAAAGCATCCTCGTAGTTCACTCAGGTTGTGCCCTGGATGCCTTGTCAGGATGCAGGATTCCTCATTATTTTGTCAGCCCCCATCCTTCACATAAAAACTATTCCACCGAACTCAAATTTAGGGTGTTTTATGAAAAACCTCTGTGGCCAGTTGAGTTTTGTAAATGGCATACCATGTCCTAAACTTTGAGATTCCCAATATACATGGTGTGTTTAAAAACAAGAAATTGTTAGCATCTTCTCAACTTGTAAACACTTGCGGTGACACCTTTTTCTTTTAAGAGATTTTATTTCTAGAGAGAGGGGAAGGGAGGGTGAAAGAGAAGGAGAAAAACACTGATGTGAGAGAAAAATCAGTCTGTTGCCTCTCTCATGTATCCCAACTGCAAACCAAATCTGCAACCGGCAATGTGCGGTGACTAGGAATTAAATCAGGGACCTTTCGTTTTGTGGGCTGATGCCCAACCAACTGAGCAACACTGGTCAGGGCTGTGGTGACACTTTTAACATCCCATAAATTTTTATTGCATGGAACACACACAGTCTGAGGAAACACTATAGATTCTATGATGTAACTAATGCCTGTAGGAAGTGACTTAAGAGTAGAAGATGCAAAAGAAATTTTAATAGTAAAATTAGAATTTGTTGCTAGAAGTTATCTGATGACATTGTATTATCCATCTTACTTTTCTCACCTTATAGCATGATTGAGTTGATGCTGATTACTGATTTTAATTTTCTAAGGTCCTCTTTTTCTCTCATCATAATTTAGGAATTGTGTTTCTCAAGATGAGTAATTAATGATACTGTACTGAATAGCAAAAGGGAACTTATTTTTACAAGTATTCTGTTCAAACATGATGAGGAAGTTTAGCTTTAGTTGTCCTGTAATAAAGATTGCCAAATAGCTTTAGTTGTCCTGTAATAAAGATTGCCAAAATCTTGTTTAAATACTTAAAGTGATATGCCTCCCAATAACAATGACACATGCTTTATATAATGTATATACAATTCTTAACAAAATTTTCTGTTTCCTACATACTGAGCACCATCTACAGTACTAGGTGAACAAAGAAGGCCAAGGTCCTTGTTCTGGAGAAGCTTTCAAGGGAGAATGGGGTGCAGGGAATAATATATGAAAATCAGATAGGAAAAAGTACCACAAGGATAAACTTAAACTATCATGTGGTAAAGATATTTAGATACTGCCATCGGCCTTTCTTCCTCTTTTGGAATGATTTTATTGGTAACCAGTCTTAATCGATTTTTATTTTATTTTTTTAAAAAGGTTTTAATTAAATTTTTAGGGGAAGGGGGAAAGAGAGGGAAACATTGATGTGTGGTTGCCTATTGAGCACCCCCCACTAGGGACCTGGCCTGCAACCCAGGCTTGTGTGCCCTGACTGGGAATCGAACCAGCAACCCCTCGCAGTTCACAGGCCAGCACTCAGTCCACTGAGCCACACCAGCCAGGGGTCCCTTTCATTTAAAAGGCAAGTTTTTTTTTGTTATTGCTGTTTTTAAGAAAAGCCCCTTCCTATCCAATAGTAAGGTAAAAAAAATTGAAGCACAGCTCCCTAGATGACTTTGTTTTCCTTCTCAGTTCTTACATACTACTACTAACAAATATCCTGTGAAGTCTACTATGTGTGGAGTATCCAAAGTATGTGAGCTTGCATTTACTGAGTTTCAAACGATCAGATATCTCTAATTGTGATGAACTGTAACTACTTACTGAGTGAGGTGTATTTTTTCAGTTGCAATATTATAAAAAAATTTAATTCATGTTCTGTATTATGTAATCTTCAAACTATATTGACCCTAGGTTTCCCACATTTGTTGAATAGGAGGCTTAGACGATCTCCATAGTTTTTTTCCAAGTATAAAATTGTATTAAGTTAAATCTGTGCTCCACATTGAAGCAGATTTGAAATAGTCTCAAAATTTTCCTCAAGTGATAAAATCCTATAAAGGAATATTAATTACTAAGCAGATTTTTTGCTTATAGGAGATTACTGTATATTTGCTTTTGTATAACAATAAATTCGGTCATAAAAGCGACCTGTAAGTAGAGCTAGTAGAGTCCTTCATAGTTTAGTTTAGCACCCAACACTCCAGCATTAACAGTGTTTCAAGAAATAATGTATTCCTAAAAGTCAACTCCATCTGATTCTAATTCTGTTAGGGTCTCTCCACTGTCCAGCTCACAGTGAATAAAATGACTTTGAGGTGTGGACAAACATCGGCTTGAAAAGAGTCATGGTTACAGAATATACAGGTCTTAGTAGTAGCCTTTTGTGACAAGTAGGACCTAAACTACATCAAGCACAGATGTTAGGGTCAATGGGCAGTCTGCTGGGATCAATTAGGACTTCCAATTTCTCTAATTCCCTAAACAGCTGTAATTACTTCAAGTTATATACAAAATTGTTATTTTCCAGTTAGATCTACCACATGGGTGGTAACTTTTCAATCATTAAATAGATACTGCATATCTGGTTATGCATCAAAGGAGGCAGTAGATGGAGTGGTGAATCTAAAAGCTAAATGACATGAACCTTAAGGAATTTAAAATAAAAGTAGATTAAGTGCACTGATTTTTCTCATGTAGAAAACCAGACATCATATATGTCCAATATTTGTGTTTTAAGATGAAATGGATTAAAGCTATTAGGGTATCTACTAATTCTTTGGATACTCCACACATAGTAGACTTCACAGGATATTTGTTAGTAGTAGTATGTAAGAACTGTTTGGTGCTTTCAGTAAACATTTGTTGTAGATGAGAAACAGTTATGCTTTATTTTGTTTTATGCAGAGTGTTAGTGGCTATTAATTGGAAAGAGTAAATCAGGAGCCAGGTAACTTGGATAATAATTGTGGCACTGCCTTTGAGTGAGTCACTTAATAACATGGACTTGGATTTCTTAAGGAGCATAGGACTATATTCAAGTTATAGGACTATATTCAAGGACTATATTATTTTTTTTAAGATCCTAACCAGCTCAAAAAGATGAGTTACCTCTAAATAAAGGATTTTGCTTTGACTATGAATTAGTTGTGTTGTTTAAAAGAGAGTTCAGTTTTTAATTGAATGAGTTTTGTCTTTATATCAAATAGTTTTATCTGACCCTCACATTCACCAATCCAAAACAAGTGAATACTGGACTATGTTAAAGAAACTACTTTTGGCATAAATTCATATTCATCATAGAAGATCCTGGATAATCATGATATAGAACATATTTTCATTGGGTGCCTGGCTTGTAATTTTTTGTTTAACACATGAAATGATCCTTGCTAAGGCAAACTGAAGTTTGTTTCTTCTTGAAGAATGTACTTTTCCCAGATATAAAGTTTTTTAAAGAGATAAACACAATAATTACTTTCGTCTGCCTGCACCCAGCCTCATTAAACAGGTGAAGCAATTATGAAAATTACCTTTTTCAGTTACTCCAGATTTCTAAATTTAGGGTTTTAGAAAAGCCCTGATAGATGAAGACAAGGATTTTTATAGAGAGCCATAAGATAAAAGAGGCTTGAATAAAATGATTTTAAAAGACTAGGGAGGAATTTTCTAAGGAAGAAATTCAGCTTAAAACTCCCAGTTCTAGTAAAAAAGATCTTTTTTCTTTTCTTTTTTTTTTTTACCCGTGCCATTTCTTTAAGATGCAGGTATGTATCTATGAACAAGTAATCTTACCTCTTTGGACCTGTTTCTTTACCTGTAAAATAAAGAGGGCAAGGATAACACATTTTGTGAGCGACACATTTGCAGTATGGTAATTTAACTACCTAGAAACTTATAGGTGATATCATAAGAGTTTTGTTGACATACTACTTACTTTGTTTCCTTACTGAACATAACAAAGAGAAAGTATACAGAAAAGACTAAGCAATAGGTTCCATTGTGTATTTGATGCTTGCTTGCCTCTCTGCTTGTAACTACTAGAACTAAAGCTCCAACATGGAAAAGACCATTCAGCCAGATCCTGAGTTTCTGATCTTTCTCTCCTACATCAGTGGCAACAGAGGAGGAAACACAAGGGATCTGAGCCTCATGACCTGGTTCTTTGATGTGGAGAATTGGACAGTTGACAAACATGCTTCCAATTTCTGGCTAAAAGCTGAAGCATTTGCCAGACCCACTGGCCAGGTCTCTGGGTCTTAGTTTTACTATTTTCTCCCCAAAGAGAACTGATGCTCAAAGAAACTCTTCATGTTTTCTCAGTCCCTGTTGTGAACTGTAAGTGTTAGACAGAGAGAAGATAGAGGAATGCCTTATTAGAATATAATGGAAGGCATCAGAACCAAAGTAAAAGTAATAATTAACATGTATAAAATGCCTACTATTTTCCAAGTACTGTTGAAAAACATAATACCTATTTTTTTATTTGAAATCAGTAACAATTCAGTAAAGTGTATTATTCCTCACATTTTATAAGAGGCTCATAAGGTTAATATTAAGTTGCCTAGGATCATGAAGGTAATGACTGGTGAGATTCATAATTTGAACCTGGGACTTCACCCCACAGCATCCTGCTACCACCAGATGTTCCTCTCATGAAATATATGTGTAATGTCAGAGTTTAGCCGAGGTGTTTGGGAATCTGAAATACTTCAAATGAATATAAATATGTTCCCCCTACCATCAATAGAAATGTTTTGCTAACAATATCATAAAATCTTTTCTAAATTTGCTATAAACATTTGGACTTTTGAATTTTACTTCAGAGCAATGATATTTATGTCATCTAAAATTTAAATTTCATAGACAAGAGAAGAAAGGAAAATGGAAGCAATTCTTCAAGCTTTTGCCAGATTGGAAAAAAGAGAGAAAAGAAGAGAACAAGCTTTGGAAAGGATCAGCACAGCCAAAACTGAAGTTAAAACAGAATGTAAAGATGCACAGATTATTAGTGATGCTGAAGTTATTCAGGTATTATTATTCAGGTCCAGTTATATTTTCACCTTTAAACACTAATAAAATTTGCACACCCAACTTAATTACATTTATAAAGAATTTTTAATGTCTGGTATTAGCCTCTTTTAAAAAAATTATTTTGAGAGAGGGGAAGGCTAGGAGAAAGAAAGGGAGAGAAACATCAATGTGTGTGAGAAACATCAATCAGTTCCCTGTCTCACATGCCCCCACTGGGCACTGAACCCACCACCCAGGCATGTGCCCTGACCAGGAATCAAACCTGTGACCTACCTTTCCCTTTGTGAGATGACCCCATCCAACTGTTACAACAGAAGAAATAGGGCTGATAGCCTTTCAATAGCATTTTTCAAATCCTATGAGAATGTAGACTTGGGACGTAAGACTGCTTGTTTTGTTTTTGAGTAAGAATATTTTTAATTATATCAACTTAGTATATGTTGGGATTCATAAATTTGGGGAAGTTAGCTTCTGAAATATATTAGTGCTATTAGAGCTCAACTTCTCACTTATGTAAACATAGTATTAAAAGTTCCTTTCTGTTGTATTTTGAATTAGGAACAAGCAAAAGAAGAAACTGCTAGCAAGCCAACTCCTGCCAAAGTGAATAGAACAAAACAGAGAAAAAGTTTTTCTCGCAGTAGGACTCACATTGGACAGCAGCGTCGGAGACACAGAACTGTCAGCATGTGTTCAGATATCCAGCCATCTTCTCCTGATATAGAAGTTACTTCACAGCAAAATGATATTGAACATACTGTACTTGCAATAGAGCCAGAAACTGAAACTGCACTTACAGAAATAATTACTGAATCTGAAGTTCCAGCACTTAATAAATGTCCTGCAAAGTACCCCAAAACAAAGAAGGTATGAATCTCAATGAACATAGAACTGTTTCCTAACACCTGTCTTATGTAAACATGTAACATCGAATAAGAAAGAGGCATAGTTTTTATACTTTTTAGCTAAGAATGAGAATTGCACAACTATAAGATCAGTTAATATAAACATCTGCATTAATGTTATGAAAGCAACCATAGTACTGAGTCTGTAAAGGCTTGGTTTTACTATTGCACTTCAGGATTTCTTTAAATAATTTTGCCTATCCTGTGTACTAAAGTTACACTTATCAGAAGTAACTGGTTTTAGATGTTATCCCTTTTTTGGATCTTTGTATTTTTAATATGTATTACGTGCAGATTATAAGAATTAAATGTGAGGAAGTTCTGGATTTCCATAGAACATACTAAGAACGTGAAAATTTATAAGAAAGAATAGTTTTGGACCAATTAATAAAAAGTCTTCGAAAACTTACTGTCAGATTTAATGAAGCAGTTATGGGAAACTATTTACTGAAAACCAACCTGAGTATAGAAATAACAGAACAACTTTTATGAAGCTTCTATTTCTCTCCCATTTTCAAATAGAGTACAGTAGACTGGATGGAGCAGAGAGATAGATAATAAATGTATCCTTCTCATACACTAATGTATCAAAATACTTTCAAACTTAATTTATCTTGTCTTTGTTCTTAACAAATTCAGTACTTTGTAGGTACTATGAAACCATGAGGAGTAGACTTAGTAAACATCTAGGATGAACCTTGGAGTACACTTTAATGGCAGGTCAGAGGGTTAGTTGGAGAGATCTAAACACGGTTCTGTTTCATTTGAAGTTTGTGTTTTCCTTACTGCATCACAGATTGTGGTCAAACAAACCATTACTTGTGTTGACAGTGAGCAGTTATTTTTGCCCACTTTGGAAGGACAGAAAAATAATAGAAACTTTTCTTTGTGATTTTGATTAGTGGAAGGAAAACTCATATTTAAAAAAGAGGCTACTTTCTTGATTACCATTATGACATCATCCCTGCTTGTTAACTATTACCTAAATGATTAGTAGGAATTTAAATAAATTTATAGCACCAAAGTCATACACCTTCAATCAATAGTGATTGTCAGTGCTGATAGCTTTTGTTTTTAAAATGTATATGCACTAGTCTCATCTGGAGATTCTAATGGGCAGCCAAGTAGAAAAGCACCACCCCAAATGAGATTTTTCTAAAGCAGTGAAAATTTTATACCTATAATAGTAGCAGTAACAAACCTAAATTTAGTGTTTGTGTGTATAAGATGGTGCTGAAGTGTCTTAAATTTTACTGTTTTACAAAAGTTACCATGTGTTTTGTGTAAAAAAAAAAATTAGGAGTAAGTGTAGTGATAACCAAGGAAACACAGAGTGACGTGGATTTTGAGAAACATCGTTTTAGGTAACACATCCATTTCAAATTGTGTGTCAGTATTCTCTAGGAGAATCTGTATAGTGATCCAAATTTTTCTCTTCTCTAGCACTTGGTCAATGAGTGGTTAAGTGAGAAGAATGAGAAGAATGAGAAGACAGGAAAACCTTCAGACAGCCTTTCAGAAAGGCCTCTGCGCATAACCACGGATCCTGAAGTGTTAGCCACACAGCTTAATTCTCTACCAGGTCTCGCGTACAGTCCCCACGTGTACTCTACTCCTAAGCACTATATTAGATTTACTTCACCATTCCTTTCAGAAAAAAGGAGAAGAAAAGAACCTACTGAAAACATTTCTGGCTCATGCAAGAAGGTAAACTTTTTTGGGATATAAAAATCCGAGATGAGCCAAATGTCAGTCTCATTGCTCACTACCATTCTTGGTAGTGAGATGCTTTTGGAATCGGCTCTATAGTCGTAGGCTATATAAACAGTGACAAGTCAATTTCTATTAATTTACTGCTTAATGTATTTCAGCGATGGTTGAAACAAGCTCTAGAAGAAGAAAACTCAACAATTTTACATAGATTTAGTTTATCCTGTCAAGAAAGATCCAGAAGTCCTACAGTCAATGGTGAAAATAAAAGTCCACTACTATTAAATGAAAGCTGTTCCCTTCCAGGTACCATTTTTTCAGTGTTGTTTTAATGTGAAGAATATGTCTGGGTGGGGGGGCTGGGATGGGAGTAAAAGACAGAAAACTGTACTTGAACAACAATTAAAATAAAAATTTCAAAACCATTTAAATGGGAAAAAATAATATGGCTAGATGTATATTATTTTATATAAACAGGCATGTTCCAGTTACGATGATATACTTTACAAAAGAAACATTTTATTACATATATGTTCTCATTTCTGTCCTCTAACCTTTTCGATGAAGGTACACATGAAAGCCTTAATTTGTAGTACCATGAATGTTGGGGCTAATGGTTGAACTTTTGGGTTGGCTGCTTTTCAAACAGATTTAAAAAGTAAAAAGGACTCTTTACAAATCAGTTAAATTAACATCTCTACTTCTAAGACTTCTTAGAGACCCCCGAGGCCTGTAAGCCTTCTGGCAAGATAATGCATGCTAACAGTGAAATTAATTATTCAACTAAGTTAGGGGTAGGGAGAGACTGCTTTATATTAGTAATATATTTAAAAACCCTGAACTTGTTTGGGGATGAAAGTCATCATTATTACTATTGTTGAA
Organism: Carollia perspicillata; assembly: GCA_004027735.1. Lineage (NCBI taxonomy): Eukaryota > Metazoa > Chordata > Mammalia > Chiroptera > Phyllostomidae > Carollia > Carollia perspicillata. Next base: position 15,448 of record PVKM010000280.1, on the reverse strand, counting down.
GTGTTGATCTTCATAACAAATACCAACAGTATTATTTCTTATAAATTCTTTTACCGAACAGATTTAACTACACCCCTGAAAAAACGAAGACTTTATCAGTTGCTAGATTCTGCTTTCTCAGAAACCTCAACACCTACTCCTTCACCTTATGCGACACCAACTCACATAGATATTACTTCCATGGACCCATCCTTTGCCACTCCTCCACGAATAAAATCAGATGATGAAACTTGTAGAAATGGTTATAAGCCCATATATTCACCAGTTACCCCAGTAACTCCTGGTACACCAGGAAATACCATGCACTTTGAGGTGAGAAATTTAAATGAAAAAAAATTAACTCATGGGGATGGGAATGTTTTAATAGCTTGTATTTTCCCCTTTTAAGAACTGGTTTGTTGAAATTAGAAAGTTTTTAAGAAACTAAGAAAATTTAGAACATGCATTTATGTAAATTTTAACTTTTTAATTTTTACTAAAATGAATAATTTTCATCTTATTGATACCGAGGTCAGACTCAGTGACTATATATCAAATTGACCTTAAAGCAAATGATCTTATGAGAAATGGAAATAAAAACAAAGTTTAAAACCAAAGTTTATGTACTGGTTTCTCATTTTAAGTTTTCATTTCTACAAATATCAAGGATTTAGTTACATATTTTAATTTTCAATTGTAATTATTTCTTTTTATATAGAATATTTCTTCCCCAGAAAGTTCTCCAGAAATTAAGAGACGCACTTATAGTCAAGAGGTAAGGGATTATTCAAGTATTCAAAAGGTTATTTAAATTGGCAACTTTCCCCTAATATCGTTACTTGGCTTTAATAATTAGTATCAGTCTCAAGATGTGGTTGTATAATTTTTTTTTTTATTCTGTAAACAGGGATATGAGAGATCTTCAACCATGTTAACATTGGGGCCTTTTAGAAATTCTAATTTAACTGAACTGGGTCTGCAAGAAATAAAGACTATTGGTTATACCAGCCCTAGGAGTAGGACTGAAGTCAACAGGCAGTGCCCTGGAGAAAAGGAATCTGTCTCAGACCTTCAACTGGGACTTGATGCAATTGAACAAACTGCCTTACATAAAAGCATGGAAACACCTACACACGACAGGACTGATTCTAACAGCCAACTGGAATCTACTCACTCTGGACGGGGCACAATATATTCTTCCTGGGTAAAGAGTCCTGACAGAACAGGCGTTAACTTCTCAGTAAACTCTAACTTGAGGGACCTGACACCCTCACATCAGTTGGAGGTTGGAGGAGGCTTCCGAATAAGTGAGTCAAAGTGCCTGATGCAGGATGATACTAGAGGCATGTTTATGGAAACACCTGTGTTTTGTACTTCAGAAGATGGGCTTGTATCTGGTTTCGGACGGACTGTTAATGACAATTTGATCGACGGAAGTTGCACTCCCCAGAATCCACCACAAAAGAAAAAGGTTACAAATTTAAAGATTTATAGTCCTTTTAATAGTGTTTTTTTCATACTCCTCCTGAGGGTAATAACTAGCTTTTGTATATATTATGTAAGGCATTCATGTAGTTATTCAAATTGAATTTTTGATATGTACATTTTGAAACCTTTTGTAAATGTCCAGTTAATTAAAAATGTCAACAGAAGTAAAACACTCTAGCCATGTGGAAAATTTCTTATAAATGAGCATGGTTTCAGAGACTGAAATCTTGAGATGATTATTTTAACCAAAAGAGTAATCCCTACCAAATAAACAAAGTTGTATAATATTTGTGTTACTACCTTTATTTTGCATAGAACAGGTAGTCTTGCATAAAAAAATGCCTCTTTTCCACAGTATTACTTGTACTTTGAATAAGTATTATATAAATAATCCCCTGACTTACCACCATCATTCATTTGGCATACGTAGCAAGACAATTAGAATGCCTTATTTCAGAGGAATGGGAGAAACTACAACACGTATTTTATTTGTTAATAGGCTTATTGCTTTATAAGTCAAAGAATTTTAGTGATGTGTGCTTTTAATTTTTGTAACAGAGTCCAGTTGGCAACTTTGTGGGAAGCAATGTAGTATAGTGGAAAGAGCACGGGCTTTCAAATAAGACCTAGGTTCGAATCCCGGCTCCAACACTCACCAGCTGTGTGACCTTGAGTGAGTGAGTTACTCAATTTCCTCATCTGTAAAATGGGGATGATAATATACCTATTTCATAGGGTTGTTGTGAGGATTAAATGAGATAATGTATGTAAATCATTAAATACAATGCCTGGCATATAGTAGGCATTTGATAATTATTATTATTATTATTCAAAATCAAATTATTTTACATAATTTTCCTAATATAAATGTAGTAATTCTCTTTATAAAAAATAGAACGACTGACATATAAAACAAGAATAAAAGATTTCCTTTTCTTTATCTTTCTTAAGGTTTCTCTATTAGAATACCGTAAAAGACAACGTGAAGCTAGGAAAAGTGGCTCTAAGACAGAACATTTTCCATTGGTTAGTGTATCACCTCAAGCAAGTGGCAACTTGAGCAACAATGGAGATGGGTGTGCCAACAGGAGTGAAAATGGGGAGCAGGTAGAAAGCACTGCTGGTCTACCTTTACCAACGCCAGCTACAGTTTATAATGCTGCTTTGGAAGAAACCAGCAATAACTGTGCAGTTAAGGAAGTTTCTGCCACTGAGAAGAACGAACCAGAAGTTCAGTGGTAAGCCTGTTTAAAAACCTAATTGGTCACTTGAAAACTACAAGTAGAATACTTTATAATTAAAATAGTCTTCAGTATGTAAATATTTGAAGTATGCTATTCTGAAAAGAACAAGGCTTTGTTAATGTTTTTCTCTTAAAGCTAAGCAAATAGAGGTTTATGCACATAATTTTCAAAGATCCTCCTCCAGTTATACATTTGTCTGTGTTGTTAAAGGTCCATTGTGTTACTCCTTGACAGTTTTCACATAAAGATTCCTCTCCAAAGAACCTTTACCACAGGCAGTATCTTGCAGTTTCTATGCCAGTTACCTTGAAAGAATCAAGTATAGTGTTTCTTCAGTAGGAGCAGGTGGATGTAGGATGGGTCTTGACAAAGGGCAGGAGACCACATTCACTTTGCTCCTTGGTCTCCCCTTGCCCCTGAGAGCTTCCTGCTGACTTTGCAATTCAGACACAAGGTAATTTGTACGGTACATTTGGTAACCTGAAGTGACATTCTGAATGTTAATACACTACCCTCCAACACCCCCCTCCTTTTCACCAAGAAATTGATTAAAACAAAGCAATGGAGTCTGAGTACCTCAAATAAATGAGGAGAAAATCTCAATTTTGAAAGCTGTTGAGGGGGTGGGAGGTGCTGTTTTCAAAGCTGAACACCAAAGTGTTTTCCCAAAAGAACAGAAAGTCTTGCTCTGAGAGGGCATGTTTTGACCATCAAGGGACAAACAATAATCTAACTAGCAGTAGCTTCTTTGAATTAATGATATGATTTTATTTGAAAGGACTGCCTCAACCTCAGTGGAACAGGTGAGAGAAAGGAGTTACCAGAGAGCTTTGCTTCTCAGTGATCACCGAAAAGATAAAGATAGTGGTAAGTGAGCTTGTTCTGTTGCCAGAAAGTGGAGTCAGCTAATCACTGTGCACCTTCGTTCTTTGCAGTTCTAATGTTCTCTTTGGGTCTGCTTCTGCTTCATCTCTAGGGGGAGAATCACCATGTGTCCCATGTTCACCGAGTCATGTTCTGTCTTCACCTTCATCTCATTCAAATCACATTCCCCAGTTGCAACCCAAGGTCCCAGTCCCTCCTTTCAGTGAACTAATGGAAGGTCAGTAAGCAGATGACCTATCAGGGTTGTGGTTTTAAGTGAGAAAGGAGAGGGTCTTTATAAAAAGTTGGTTTGAATAGTAGAATGCACAGTGCTTCATAGTGTTAGTAAAAGGCAATATACACATCATGGAATTTTGTGCACTTACTATACTTTTCTCTGCTTTACAGATCCAGATCCTGAAAACCTAGAACCCATGACTGTAAATGAATGTCCATCCCCAGATATTTCTCAAAATACTTGTAAAAGCTCTCCAAAAATGAGCAAGGTAATAACATTGACCTTCGAACATGGCCATTCAGAAAAGTGGATGGTAATATGCACACAGATTTTTCTGCTGTGTCAAATAATCAGTTTGTGATTTCTGTAGCTTACATTTTCTCCAAGAGTACTACCCCTATTCTATTGCTATTTAGGAAATTCAGAGTCTTTTCATGAAATTCTCTAAAGATGACATTCATTTAAAACAAATGTTTTCTCCATCCTGGACCATGAAGATGTGATCATCTAATGTGGCAGTAACTGTGGAAACTAAAGACGAGGAGTCTGAGATTGATTCTCTTTTTGTTTGTCCTTAAAGAACATCATACATTTAAGTAATCTTGTGCTTGGATTATTTATATTTGAGCATTATTTATTTATATTATTTTATATTTGTGAAAGATGTTACAACCAGAATGGTTTTGGGGGAACAACTTTATTTACCCCAACCAATTTATCTTAGGGGTGTAGAGGGTGTAGAGGTTTCAGTTATGGAATTGAAACTTGGTAAGTGTTTAGGGTTATTAGAGTTCTTCCACAGTAGGTCCCCACAAAACAGGTACCATTGCTTAGGGGGGAAAAGCAGAATAAATTTAAAGATCATGATTTCCTTGACTTGTTTTCAATAAAAATTAAACCAGGAAAATTCAGTCTAAGCTCATTTATTACTATAACTTCTTGAATTACCTAAATATCCCAATGCTCTGTAATTAACAAACATCAATATATTTTACAAAGCTGTTTCTTAAAATTTATGTGAATGATTTGTTTTTCTTTCATAGCCTGGTTCACCGGGACCTGTAGTTCCTGTTCAACCACATGGAAAAATACTCACAAAATCAGATTCCCAGTGGGAGGCAACAGGTATTGTGGTAGAAGCTGAGAATGGTGTTCACCTGAAAACAGAACTCCAACAAAAACAGCTATTAAATAATAGCCAAGCACTTTCAAAGAACCATCCTCCTCAGCCACTTGCTCGTAATTCATCTGAGCAGCTTTCACAAAAGCTGTCCTCCGCACCAGTGAAGTTGCACTGTCCTCCCTCGCCTCATGTAGAAAACCCTCCAAAGTCATCTACGCCTCACACGCCTGTCCAGCATGGTTATCTCTCACCAAAGCCTCCTTCACAGCAGTTAGGATCTCCCTACCGGCCTCACCATTCACAGTCGCCTCAAGTTGGAACACCTCAGCGAGAGCCTCAGAGGAACTTTTATCCAGCAGCACAGAACCTTCAAGCCAACACTCAGCAGGCAACTTCCGGAGCATTATTTACACAGACACCCTCAGGACAATCTTCGGCAACCTACAGTCCGTTTAACCAACAGAGTCTGAACAACACGGCACCACCCCCTCCACCCCCTCCGCCTCCTTCTTCTTCCTATTATCAAAACCAGCAACCCTCTGCAAACTTTCAGAATTATAATCAGCTTAAAGGTAGTCTTTCCCAACAAACTGTGTTTACATCAGGACCAAATCAAGCACTTCCTGGCACCACAAGCCAGCAAACAGTTCCAGGACACCATGTCACTCCAGGGCATTTTTTGCCTTCTCAGAACCCTGCCATTCACCATCCAACTTCCGCTGCTGTTGTCCCACCCCCCCCTCCACCTCCACCTGCTCCAGGACCACACCTTGTTCAACAGCCAAGTTCCCATCAGCAACACTCTGTAGCACATGTAGTAGGGCCTGTTCATGCTGTCACCCCTGGGTCACATATTCATGCTCAAACTGCTGGACACCATTTGCCACCACCCCCTCCACCTCCTGTTCCTGCCCCTCATCACCACCCACCACCCCATCCTTCCACAGGACTCCAAGGTCTACAAGCACAACACCAGCATGTTGTAAATTCAGCACCACCCCCACCCCCACCCCCTCCTCCTTCCAGTGTTTTGGCTTCCGGGCATCATACCACATCAGCTCAAGCCTTACACCATCCACCCCATCAAGGACCTCCCCTTTTTCCTTCAAGTGCTCATCCAGCTGTACCACCGTATCCCTCACAGGCTACACATCACACCACTTTGGGACCGGGAGCCCAACACCAGCCTTCTGGAACAGGGCCACATTGTCCATTATCAGTCACAGGTCCTCATCTCCAGCCCCAAGGACCAAACAGTATTCCAACACCTGCTTCAGGGTTCTGTCCTCATCCTGGCTCTGTGGCTCTGCCACACGGGGTTCAAGGACCTCAGCAGGCATCTCCAGTGCCTGGACAGATTCCAGTTCACAGAGCACAGGTGCCACCAACATTTCAGAACAATTACCATGGTTCAGGGTGGCATTAAAATGGACTCCCAAAAACATTTTTTTAAAATGTTCCTGTAAGATAAACTGTATATTTCATATGTACCTGTTAAGGTACTTTTTAAAGCTTGTACATGAAACTTTGTATTAAAACAAATGAAAAACAAACACCAGTGCTCTTTCATTGTATCTTTCCCATTTCTGCTTTTTAAAATTCCTTTGAAAATGTGCTATTAAGCCAGGATTAGGTATCTTTATTTTGTAAGCAAACATTCCAGCTGTTTTTCTGGCAGAATTGATGCTACATGACTAAATTCTGTTGCAGTTAAATTCATTTAGTGAATGTTTTCTATATTATTTTATACATATGCATTAAGTACAGAGCTAAGCAATGGCAGTATGAGGATTTTCGTTTTTTCCTTCAGCGATTCTGTGAGTGCATCTTAGATATGAAAAATGCAATACAGATTTTTATAGTTTGGTGTGAACATGGCTCTTTTTGTTTTATCGGTTATTTGCAAGCAAAATGTAATTTAATGTATAGATGATTTTTAATGTCTCCTGACAAACTGTAAATACTGCATTTCCTTTGCGTATATAATTGCTTACAGCTTTTTTCATTTGATATATAGCATTGTACATATTACAAGTCTTTGCAAAACTGTGTGATCTTTGTGAAAGTAGTACAGTATATGGCCTTCAATTTTTTTTATTTTAAATATACTGTCACACTGAAGCACTGGTTGGGCATTTTAATTCATGTTAATAAATCACAATTATGTCAGTTTTACCAAATTGTCTTGTACAACTTCTGAGATTGGGGTCTGTTTAAGCAAGTGCTTTTACGAAAGTTTTCTTTTTTTGAATACAGTTTACAAGTAGCCTTCCATTTTCTTTAGCAGCTACTACCTCAGTTGGACTGTAGCAAGATCAAGAGACAGTAAGGACTGTTCTGTAATGTTCCTGCTTGTCATTTCTGCAGGAGCAAGAGCCATAGGAAACATGTAAATGCTCTGTGTGCCTGCCCTCATGCAAAATGAACCCATACCATTAAAGCATCACACAAGATATAGTTACATACCTTAATTTACACCAACTGTTTTGACAATATGGAGTACCTGTCTAAACACACAGGAACATCTAATTTGTACATTTTAAAACATGTCCTGTTGGTTAACCGAAATTATTTAAAACCTTAACATTTACTGTTTAGCTATGTCATCTGAAAAAAAGAAAGGACATTTTAAAAATTTGTTTTGGGTGTATAAAACTGAAGGGAAAAGGCATTATTCTTAGATCTTTCAAGTGAAATGAAAATGGCCTCTCATGTGATCATTTTACTGCTGAAATATGCTAGTAATTTTGGTAAAATAAAAGATTTTTTTGTCCTCTAAGTATAACTAATAGTAATGGCACTATTTGCCAACACTTTTTTCGTCATCCAGTTACTTGATACAATTTAGCACAGTATACAAATAATGTGCACTGCACAGCAGACTAAAACGACTAGGATTTGGCAGTAATATAAGTATGTTTTACACTTTAAAGCTCCATTTCCTTTTGGAAATTAGCCTATGAAGTACATTAATACAGCTGCATTTAAGGACCAATCCTAATCAGCTTCAAGTTTTAAAAAAATGTGGGTCAACCTTATCATCCTCGCCTTTATCAAATAAAAGTCTACTTAATCAAAAGAAACACTTGTCCAAGAGGAAATGGCTGTACATCACCCATCCTGATAGTTTCAAACACTGTACAGCAAAGCTAACTAAGCACAGTTAAGTATCAATATTCATCTCTTTAAAGGATTCTTAATTCCTCCTAGATTTGCCTACTACATAAATTATGCAGAATCTCTTCTGTTAACTGCAGATTTTTATATAAAGTCTTTGACTCCATAATACTGTCCTTTACCAAAAATTAAAGTTAAAAATATTAATGGAAGAAAAAAAGTGGAATTTAAGAATTTCAACTGTAGACACAAACCAAAGCTCTCTACCCCTGTTGGAAGCAGTAGTTAATTAATTACATACGATCCAGGCACAGGAAGAAGCAAGTTAGTAAATTAGTTTTCACCTAAAAATTATGCTATTTTTTGAAGCTCTTACATCCACCTTTTCTCTGCCTTGGGGCAATTCTAATTTCCAGACAGCCAGCTTCTGAACCTGCTATAATCACATACGTGATCCACTACTTGTCATATCCATGAAGACTTCACATGGACTAGAGGAAAAGACAGAACATACAACTAAAATCACTGAGCTGGCTATAGTGTTTTTCATAATTAGCTATTCTCGCTTAGCTTATATGCATTATCATTAAGCCACCAAGAATCTGCTAAAAACCATACTATACCGAATACAAATGTATATTCCTTGTAGAACAATTGTTTTTTACATTGTAAACTAGTTAGGATATCTTATCATAAAGGACAGATCCTTACAAAATTCATAACCGAGTTTATTTTCTAACAGTTGAAACTGCATTAGATAAATTCATTAAAGTGTGCTATAGCCCTGATAAAAATTCTTAAGAGACTTACAGAAGACATAAAATGTACTCTGTGGTTCTTACAAGAATGGTTCCAGTGGAAATGGTAGATAGCCACCATCCATCATAGAACCCACATGGTAACTTAAAGCCTCATTAGAAAAACTTGGAAGCACATTTCATAAACGAGGGTATGAATGTCCCACCTTGCAGCGATATGTGATACAGTGCTAACTCCAAAGAGGACTATGTGTCTTGTTCCCTCACAGTGAACACTGAGAACATTTACAATGCTCAGTGTAATTAGTGTTTTTCATAAAACATAGATGAAAAAGAATCATGGAAATTCTAGGCATTAAATCTATACACTACAACATTTTTTTCTAAATCCATATTCTATACCCTTACAAGACAATGAATAATTTCCTCATATAAAGCCTAAATCTCCTGTTGCAGAACTACATTTCCTGCCGTGGTAATGCTGGTATTTCCTTTAGTTTTGGGTACACTACACTGAATGGATAGTAAATATTGGTTCTATCAATTCAAATACAGGCCAATGACCAAGGCAATGTCTGGAAAAAAAACCTGAAAACACTTTAATTTTTAAAACAACCGCAAGCACCTCAAACAATGGATTGTTGTTACAACACTTGTTATCTTTTCACAATCTAGTTATTGCAAAGGCATATGAATAAACTGTTAATGGACAAAGTCAAGAAAAAGGAGGCACCTTAATAAATGTAAAATTAAAAAAACAACTGGTAGTCAATCCACTGACTCCTAAAAGAGGCTAAATATACCTCTTTGTATTACATTCTAGAATTGTATTGCCTATTATGGTTTGTGTCTTGGATTCTACCATTTTAAGGAAATGCATAAACAAAATTGTGTGCAACCTGCAAAGGGAAATCATTTTCTCAACTTCACTGCGTGGAAAGACAATCCAAAAGCTAGTAAAATTGGCTATAGTTACACACAAAATTGCCTACAGAATGAACATGCTCACTGTTACCTCCGAGGTGTGTGTTAGTGTTCTGTCCATTGTGCACTGCAAATTGTATATACCATACCTTGGTTCTAGACAAATATGAGCAAGATTTTCCAAAAATATATATATTTTCATTCCACACACCAAACGTACTTCTCTTGTCCAGTTTAATCTATGTAGACTTTAACTTACAGTGTTTGCAGGAGGCAACACCACATGGTACCGGGCCATTGCATTTTTAAGGGGGAACTGCTCTTTTCCCTTAAAATTACTTTTAAAATATGCAAAAATAGGAAGGGGAATGCTAAACTATAATACGTACTTTAGAGTAGGAAGTATGTTTTTTTCTTCTTTAAAGTGCCATATAAGGAATGACATAAACCAGAGCCACTTTGTTTAAAATCCCATGAAAAAGGACTGTTATGGAATGAAAAGTTTGTACAACTCCTTGGAGCTAAGTCTGCTACATGCAACTTAGGCTACAAAGCACTCAAGACTTGGTAGCTTTTCTGAAATTGGAATTCCCATCCTATATTTAATGGAAATTAACATTTACAGGGTGCATTTACATACACTATAATACAGGAATGATGTCCCTTTGCCAGAAGATAAAATTGTACATTTCCTTGCTATTTCTTGGTTCCAACTTGATAATTTCTTAAGATTGTAAATTATATAGTATTAAGCTAAAATATTTCTTCATAAATAGTTACAAAACCTGCCAAAACACAAGGGGGAAAGTTTTTTCATTCAAAAAAACCCTGACATTTGAATGCCACACAACACAAGAAACAATGCATAGAGACGTGTTATTGTTTCCAGAAGAGAGTGGATCAGTAAACTACTAAGCTGAAGACAAAGAACTACCCTTCCCCAGGATCACAGTGCACAAAAGCAAAATGTCAAACAACAGTACCTCAAAGCAAAATAAAGGTCTGAGGATGAAGCCAGCTCACTTGTAATCCTGTTAAAAGAATGAGAGTCACCATTTAGGTCCAATGTACTGGGAAACATTTGCTAGCTCAGAAAGCTGTATTTGTAGAATCTGCTAAGAATTCAACCAAGGGTGCCGAAGGCATTCGCCGGCTGACGCTCGTTTTTCAGGAACCATTTCTAACATTGGAATCAGGAAATCTGTAAACTGTGCAGCATCTTCATGGGGCCACCCATACTTTTCCACAAGTACATCAAAGAGGCTCCAGGGCTTCAGCTTGGTGATGTGCCGCAGTTCTCCTACAGGGAAGAAACAGGCACTGTCAAGGGAGCTCCAAATCTGCATTCCCCATCGTCAGTCCAAGCAGGGTCTTTTCAACGAAGCAGACACCTACCTACCTGCTCAACACTATGCAACAACCAAGAAGGCCAGCGTTTCTCAAGAATAACCATCAAATGTATCCACAAGTGTGTCATATTTCAAGTAAGCTTGTCAAAGGTAATTAATTAAATAGGCATTGATTTAAAAGGACTAGTTCATTCACAAAAATTCTAGGTTTCTTTAAATAAGCAGAGCCCAGGCTGTTTTCATTCACAAAGACTGAGGCATTCAAACTCCAGCTTGGTATCCTTTGCAACTTGCAAATTTGCTTAGAAAAAGCATTAAGAGACACACTATTCTTAAACTCTTTGGACCACTATTTTGCATGTTACCATGCAAAGGAAAAGGAATCTTTTCCTCTAGAACAGGCTATTTGAGAGAACACCCTGTGATGCTAGAGATGCAGAACTTCATCTGTTCTGTCCAATAGGGTAGCTTACTCGCTGTGTGGCTTCTGAGTACTTGAAATGTGGTTGGTGTGATTAAAGAACTAACGTTTTAGTTTCAGTGTAAGTAGCCACAAGTAGCTAGTGGCTACTACACCAGACAGCACAGATCCATATGCCAACCTGAGTCAAACACCACTCACTTCTACACACTGCTGTAAAATCTGAGCTATCGGGGCATCAATCAATGTGCAAACCTTGAAGTTACTCTTTTCAGAATGTGCTCAGTTGCAGTATAAACATGACAGAATGACTAGCAAGGCAGGAAATGGCTTGAAACCATAAAAGTCTTTTTCATAACAGGAGAAAGAGTTACTTTTTAGCCAACTGCTATAGGATAAGTTTCATCATGAATAACTCATTTTCTCTGTTAGGAGTTTTTATAGGACACCTCACCCCTGCCTAAAGAGAGGCCTCACTGGGTGCCCTGCAGTGTCTGCCAAAGCAGCTCCCACAGAAAGCTGCACCCCATTCCGCACACCCTCTTGGGCCCAGAGCAAGTCCTGCAACCAGCACAGAGCGGAAGCGTGCCCGGCCCCCAGTGGGCACAGCTGTGGGGGGCCAGCTTCTCTCTCCCTACGGTTCCACCGACAATCTGGCCAACACAGGGAATTTTCTCCTGAGAGGCAGTAACAGAGACTCAGTTCTCTGCTTACAGGTCTTCTCTGGGGGCTCAGTTTGTTTCACCCACTTAACTCTGCTCAATTTAGAAATACAATTTTCCTCTTTCTTCAGTCATAAAGAAAATAAAAGAACATTGCAGAAAATTGTTCTGCACAAAAGGAGAAATGACCTGTAATCCCATCTCACTGGGACTTTTTCTTTTGGCCTATACTCTTCCAACGTATGCGCTTATGAACTGCCATGTCTCCTGACTTGTAATCGTGATGTGCAGAGTTCTGAGTAAAAACATCTTTACAGAAAGTTTCTTGTTAAAGAAGCTGGTTATAAAATAAGCTCTTGGCTCCAATGTGAGGCCTGGGGATGGAGTTACGTTCGGGTTCCAGACTGTGGTCAGGCCTGGGTTTACAGGGCAGTGGACCCGCCTACCACGAGAACGAAGTCTGCACAACCCCTGAGTGTCCATCCCCTTCCCCCAGGAACGCCACTTCTCGGAACCCAGACTAAGGAAATAAAGCTGGCACCCACCACCCATCCCCAAAATGGGCTCACTGCAAAAGTATCATACTTTCAAAAGTTTAAATGCTCAGTAATAGAAGAACGGTAGTTTAAAAAAACGTGGTACATCCATTTGATGAATATTATGTAATACTACTAAATAACATGGGAGGGAATCTTGGGGTAAAATATTTGGTAGTAAGAAGCCAAAACGATGTTCTACACATGATCACAAAAGTGATCTTCACAGTGCTCCTCAAAGATATAAAGCAGGTGCCCCAAACACCACCTTTATCAGAAGGTTGTTTGTTTCTTTCTGCATTTTCTGTAATGCGGCTCCATTGATTTGGGTTTTTTTAAAAAGATTTTATTTATTTACCTTTAGAGAGGGGGAAAGGGAGGGGGAAAGAGAGAAACATGGATCTGTTGCCTCTCACACGCCCCCATCTGGGGACCTCTCCCGCAACCCAGGCATGTGCCCGGGCTGGGCATCGAATCAGAGACTAGCACTTGCCTCGGAGCCACAGCCACACCGGCCAGGGCTCTACTGATTTTGCAGTGACTGTGCATCTCATCCAAGCAAGGGTAAAGCACACTGAGAAAGCTCACACGTGACATGCTAAAACAAGCTCTCTAGGAAGCGAAGAGAGCTTTATTTATACTCATCTGTTCTGACTTGGAATGAAGACCGGTACTTTACAGGTTTGGGAATGAATGCAACTACTGAGAAGCACTGTCTGCTCAGAACAAGAAGGAAATGTAGTCCCGAAGGTGTCAGTGTTTGCTAACTAAAATCCATCACGAGGCATGAAAGCATGTACAACCTTCAGTGAAGAGAGAAGTGGTTTACTCCAAACATGACTTAAAATCTGCGTAAGAGTGATCTAAACAATTCAATTCTGAGAGGCTGTGAAAAACTACTCAGATCTAACTAGCATCACTATAAATAGACAAAAAAATATTCCCCCAAACAGCCTAAAATAACTAACACACTTTGACCAGGTAAATCACACATAAAAAACTATGCAAGCATGCCGTCTGGAACAGGACAATATGCAAAATAATCCTAAACACCAGTAGGTACTGGATACATAATAACACTGCGGTATAACAGAATGCTGAATCGCCTCTGAAGAGAATATGTGGATTATGATGACAGCTGGAAAAAATACATAATACCAAGAAAAAACAAAATAAATTCGCCTAGACCCTATGATTATATGTGCACATTCTTACATGTAATTCAATGATAAGAAGTGTGGTCTTACAACTAACTAGTTGAAGGTTACTTAAAAACAGAACCTAAGCTCCCAAATGTGTACATCTACCACTAGCAAAAATGCCAAATCCAGGCTCGTCTGATGAGCCAGGGCCTCGAGTCCCTTCACCAGCCCCAGCCCCACAGACGACACACTGGAAACAGCAACCTGCACTACCACCACCACTTCCGATAAAAAATAAAGTCAGAAGATAAGTGGCTCCCTCACAAGGTAAAAAATTTTTGCCTTGACAATTTCTTCTCTTAGGAAAATATACCAAGATCTGTTCCACTGAACAAATTTTGCAAGTAACCAGACATTTAATGACACTTAATTGTGGCAGTCTGTGCGTTCTCCCTTCCTCACCATCAGCTCTCACACACATGTGTGCAAACAAGAGACCAACAAAGCTGCTCACCAGATGGGAGCCCTGCCACCAGTGCAGCCCTCAGCAGCCCCTGGGCTAAGCCCTGGGGCAGGACCAACCCGGACAGGCCTCCGCAGTGAGGACCTGGCCCCGGGGGAGGCTCCTCCTCAGGAGCGAAGGCCTTGGGACCAAGACTGTATTCGCCACCCTAGATTATTAGGTTACTTTTTTAGGAGAAAGTTAAGCACTTCCACTATACATCTCTTAGATATTATTTTAAGAGATTTGTAAAGGGAAATATTATTTTGCCCATGAAATGATAATATTCCACAAGTAAACATACAAGTGTATGAGGTTTCACACCACACACGGGGGACCATGAAGGCAAATCCTGGTACTGTGTTTCAGCAAATCCTGGTAACTAGAGAAAATAACATAATATGAACTTTATTAAATTTCAATAGCGCACACATAGAAAGGAAACCTATCAAATAATTTACCAGTACAAAGACATAAAACACAAAATTTGAACACATTCCTACAAAGTACATGTAGGTAAATACTTGAGTTCAGACTCTGTTTAAACTATTATCTCCCACACACACACAACTTATCTAAAAATGGATCACAGACCTAAATGTAATATCTAAAAAAAAAAGCCTTAGAAGAAAGAAAACAGAATGAATCTTTGTGACCCTGAAGTAGACAATGGTTCGTAGGTACATTAAAAGTACAGTAACCTAAAACAGGAAGAAAATCAGACTTCATCAAAATGAAAACTTTTGTACGTCAGCTGGCACACATGTGCATTCACAAGTCCACACAAAAACTAGTACATGGATGTTCAAAGAAACATTATTAATAACAGCCAAAAAGTAGAGACAACCCAAATGCCCGTTAGCTAGAAACCAAACGCGGCCGGTCCACGCACGAGGGGGAGGCCCGCGGACCCGCGCTGGTGCCGAGGGGCCGTGAAGCACAGTAACTGAAGAGGCCACGCGAGGGTCCGCGCCCCACGCGATTCCATCCCCACGGCGCGGCGGAGCACACAGACTCATCGGGAACGGGGGAGAGGAACGCTGAGGAAGTGCTCATGGGCACAGGGTTTCTTTCTGGGATAATGAAAATGTCCTCAAATTA
>PVKM010000279.1:36590-121484 GCA_004027735.1 Carollia perspicillata | reverse complement strand
TCTCCTTCATTTTAATCTTGGGTAATGTAACTATGATGTGCCTTGGTGTGTTCCTCCTTGACTCCAACTTCTTTGGGACTCTCTGAGCTTCCTGGACTTCCTGGAAGTCGATTTCCTTTGCAAGATTGGGGAAGTTCTCCTTTACTATTTGTTCAAATAAGTTTTCCACTTGTTGATCTTCCTCTTCCCCTTCTAGTACTCCTATAATTTGGATGTTGGAATGTTTAAAGATGTCCTGGAGGTTCCTAAGCTTCTCCTCATTTTTTTTAATTCTTGTTTCTTCATTCTTTTCTGCTTGGCTGTTTGTTTCTTCCTTCTGGTCCACTCCATTGATTTCAGTCCCAGTTTTCTTCCCATCACTACTGGTTCCCTGTGCATTTTCCTTCATTTCACTTATCAATGCCTTCATTTTTTCATCTAATTCGCGACCAAAATCAACCAATTTTGTGAGCATCCTCATTAACAGTGCTTTGAACTCTGCATCTGATAGGTCAGCTATCTCTTGCTTGCTTAAAAGTATTGGCTCTGGGACTCTGAATTTTTCTTCTGTTTGAGTCATTTTTGGTCAGGTGGCGCCTGTTGTGTATGAGGGGCGGAGCCTTAGGTGTTCACCAGGGCGGGGCAGCCTAGTTGCCAAGTCGTTATGCTGTCTGTGAGGGCAGGGTCAGAGAGGGGACAATGACGCCTGTTCCACACTCTCTCTCGAATTTGCGTCCCCTCTGCTGCCTCCCACAAGCAAACTGGGCCCCCCTGGTGCTGGTTCCCAGGTGGGAGGGCCTATGCACACTCCGGGACCTTTCGGGTCTCCCCGGCGACCTCTCCTGTGAGGCTGGGAGCCTCTCCCGGCCCCTTTTTAATCGGAGTGTTTAGGCTTTATTTCCCGTCGCTGGGGCCCTGCGCTGTGCGGTCTGTCTCACTGCCTGCTCTTGCCTAGTTTATCTGCACTCGAATGTGTGTCCACGGTTAGCCAACTGCCCTGCATGCCCTGCGTGCTCTGCTCATCTCCTCCCCGCGTCTGGGGTCTGCAAGCTCCACGCCACCTATGCCGCCTGGCGCTCCCGAGCTTGGCAGCCACCACGTTTTCCTGCCGCTTTCCCTCTCCGCAGCCTGCCGACTCTGCCCCTCTTACCGGTCGGGTTGAATGGTTGTCGACTTCCGTATTTCAATTTTCTGTGTTCTGGTTGTGTTATTGTTTATAAATATTTGTTGTCCTTAATCTTGTTTGTGAGAGGAGGTACAGTGTTTCCACCTACGCCTCCATCTTGGCCGGAAGTCTGAAGCATGCATGATTTAAATGCTTGGAAAGTGCATAAAGTAGATCTTAGCATACATTTAGCATTAAATTAATATTATTCATTATTATTTATTAGTAGTATTTAAATCCATCTAATAGGGATACCAAAGCAGAGAAAGGAATCTAATTGGCTGCCAGTAGCAAGCAACATCCTAACTATTAATCTGGGGTTCTTGGAAAAGAACTTTAGACTTTCAGAGAGTGAATCAATGAGCATTTATTTCCGATTCTAAAGGAACAGGGACACAAAAATAAGGGTTTACACATAGGATGTGAAGACGAGAATCCAGGCAAGATTCTAGTTACAAAAAAACAGTATGCGCAATACTGACACCAGATAAATAGCAAGGAAAATATGATCCATGGTGAAGTTTTAGTCCAACTTATCTTAGCTCCTGATTGCAATTATGGATTGGAGAAAGGGATGATTATCTGGGCCAAGGGGCTCCTTTTATTAAGAGCAGGGAGATTCAAGGGGTATAAATCAGTCCAAGAGCATATCTTATGGATTTTCCCCCAGTCACCTTCAGCATTAACTAATCTTTGTGATCTATCATAGTCTAAACTGAAAATGCATAGCTACCACATACTAGAGGCTGAGTTGAGAGAGTTATGATTATCACTTAAGATTACAAAGTGAACACTATGACAATTACTGGGAAAATCACTTTGAAGAGACTGAGAGAGCAGTCCAAGCAGTAGACCAGAAAACTAGCCAAGTTTAATAACTGTTAGAAGTCAGGCTGAAGCACAAAAATGAAGACAGTCCAACTAGGATCCCAAAATGCAAGGCAAGTTTGAAAAATTTTAGGTGACTAGTTCAAATAGGGAGTGGAAAATATGAAACCATACCTGGGAGGTTATAATTTAGGCATGGAATTGTTAAAGTCAGATTTGTCAAATGGAGCTCAGAATTGCCAGGTAAACAAAAACCATATCCAAAGACTGGTAAAAAAATATTTATTGAACAAATGAGGACTGAACTCAGAAATTTGGTTTTACTCCATGAAGAGCAGATAGTATAAAAGTGGAGATTTTGTCCCTGGCCTGGTGGTTCAGTGGGTTGGAGCATCATGCTGTACACCAAAAGGTTGCAGGTTTGACTCCTATTAAGGGCACATACCTAGGTTGCAGTTCAGTCCCTGGTTGGAGTGATGTTTCTCTCTCCCCCACCCTGCCTCTAACTCTTCAATAAACATATCTTCAGGTGAAGATTTTAAGAAAGTGAAGATCTGCCCTGGCTGGTGGCTCAATGGATTGAGCACCAGTTTGTAGACTGAAAGGTTGTTGGTTCGATTCCCAATCAGGGCACAGTCCGGGTTGTGGGCTGGGTTCCCAATTGGCAACTGAGGGAGAGAGGCAACTGATCGATGTTTCTCTCCCTCTCTTTCTCCCTCCCTTCCCTTCTTTCTAAAAATAAATAAATAAAATCCTAAAAAATGAAGATCTTGCATCTGACAGATTAAATCATTGTTTTTCAAAGAGCACTAAGAGTTTTTATAACTCTCTAAAGATGGAATCAGTCTTTTTTTTCCTTTGAGGAGAGAAGCAATCTGATTTGAAAAAACAAATAAGAGAAAGAGAAATGGAAACAAGAGTCCAAAGTTCTAATTTAATTTTTGCTATAATGCTATGGCCTTGTGCAAATCACTTAACTTCTGTGTCCCTGCTGTGAAATAAGAGTAACAATACCTAAGCATTCACTTCTTCAACAAGATACAATTTAAAGTGAAAAGATCTAAGTATTTGATTTTTTAACAAGTTCAGCAATAAATAAAATATCAGAATGTTGATAATTTTTCAACTTATACTCATATTTTTGATTATACAATTATTTTTTAAGATTTTATTTATTCACTTTTAGACAGAAGGGAAGAGAAGGACAAAGAGAAGGAGAGAAATATCAGTGTGTGTTTGCCTCTCGAGCGCCCCATACTGGGGACCTGGCCTGCAACCCAGGTATGTACTCTGACTGAGAATCAAACTTCGCTCAATCCACTGAGATATAGCAGTCAGGGCTGATTATACAATTATTTATAATACAAATTTAAACACAAAACTCAATTTGCATTAAAAAAGAGATGGATTATTTCTCCAATGGCAAAGCATGCACTCAGGAAATGGATGTTCTGAAATAAGTAAGTCAAGGGGAAATCACCAAGCATTCAAAGAGCATCCACTTCCAGCATTTTCAGGGCAGGAATTCCCCCTACTAAAAGTTTATTTAGTCTTCCAGTCAGCAGTATGACTGAGGTGCAATTGAAATATTATTAGGGAGAAAACAAGAATGAGCTGTAGACTTTATTCTATAACTGAATTAGTATAACAGTTTTGTATGGCTAGGCTCAATATGTAGAATTGGACTCAGTAACTGTCAACAACCAACCTGTGATCCTGGAGCCACCGGTACCTATCCAGAGGCTCATAGGCAGCCCTTGAAGGAAGCCAGACAGAAAAAGAATGGGTCTTGTTGTAATTTTCATTGTTGCTTTATATAAGAGTAATATCATGTCATTTGAAAATGCAGATGAACAAATAATGTAGATTTTTAATTCTTCTCAGTATATGGTAAGGGTCTCACCTTGAGAAAGTCATTGTGTACAATTTAGGATTCAGATATGCATTATGGAAGGCCTATGTTGCAGACTGACCTGAGTCTGCTTATCATGAGGGGCTAAAGATCCTACTGGGAAAAAGTCATCTCAGCAAAAGAGAGAACACATAAAATATTGACCAAGGACAATAGACCAGCATAGGATGAGGAGACTACTTTATAACTATTAAAGTGACTGGTTCAGATGGTTCTTCAATCAGTCTGAGTCCTAAGATGAACAGTCTCCCTGAAGTGTTCTTCCCCACCCACCAAACCACACTTTCTTTGACTTCATATCTCTTCCTCAAGAAGGACTTTTCTGATCTCCTTTCCATTCATTATCACTCTCATAGCACCAGTCTTCCTCTGGAATCTTCATTATACTTGTAATGTGGCATTTATTTATATATTTATTTTACTTATTTCATTTCTCCTGCTAGTTCATTGCTCTATGAGGGCAGAATCTAGGTCAGTTTGGGTTTAATATTATATCTCCTGTGCTTAATGTAGTACCTGGTACTTCACAATATACACTGAACTAATAAATATACCAATAAATTATAAAAAGTAAAATTTAAAGTAGTCATTTTATTAGAATCTCTGCAGGGCATTAAAAATTACAAGGTAATAATAGTGCATTTACTGCTAGGAGTACTAACAGCTTCAGTGGCAAGATAACTTGATAGCAACATTTGACAGATTTCTAGGCATCAGCACTTAAGAAAACATTGTTACTTTTGTCCTGACAGATTAATGTCCTGGGTGGAGAAATTGGTGCCTTAGGCAGTAGATGTTATGAACGTGACATAAAGCAGGAGAGGATAAAATTGGAATTCTACATGGCAGTCAAGTAAACTCAGTTCATGGGTACCTGCATATCATTCTTGATATTGGACATAAATAGTTGGATACAAAAACTTAAGAGTTGAATTTGCACTCCTAAAATTGCAGGTGGAAAAACATTCAGAAAAAATACAGCTTTATCATATTTATTACGACCCTATTTTTCTCCTCCAAGCTGGTGTTGTTCTGGAGGCTTGAGTTACAAGTATAGGAAATTTAGCTAGCTATTTAAATTATGAATAGCAATTTGACTGCAATCCTTTATAAGCAAGACCTACGAATTGCCCTCTTTTATTAAATAGTCTGTTCTTATTGACCAGAAAAGAACAAATGATTTATGTGTGCTGGTAGAATCTTGAGCACATAAATATACATGATGTAACTATAAGACACAGTTAGCCAGGTATTACCAAGATTAATTTGGTACTTGATGTCTGTATGTAGATCTAGATAGAACATAATTTGTTTGTAGACACTACTAAATTTTTTGTATTACACACTTTTGCCATTTGTTTTCAACTACGAAGGCTAAATCTTATGCTTAAGTTTTATAACCAAGGATTTTTAAGGGAGGAAATAAAACTCTTGTGTTTTTATCAAAATATATTATACCGACAACAACAAACTAATATAAGAATTATAGTATAACCAATAGAAGAGCCTGAATATAAAAATGTTATTGGAAAATGCTCTAATTTTATTCAAATTGAAATTATTATTCTAAACAGAACTTTCTTTTTTCCACAAACCATTTTTTTAAGTTAAATTTTTTAAAAAAAATGGAGTGTTTTTTCTCCTTCAGTATCTTTATATTTACTTTTTAGGAATGCTTAACTATTTTCAAAGGGCTCAGAGAGTATTTGTAACTTACTGAGCCATTAATTATCTCATATATCTTTAAGATAATATATTTTTACTCCTGTTGAATATTTACCCAGCAACATTTGAGGCAGAAATTTGCAATAAAATGTATGTTTAATCTTACTGGAGTGGTTATCTTTTCCTGGAAACTAGATAGAATAATTCCCCCCTCACTTACATTTTAGAAATGTAAATTCCAACTTAATAGTTTTTTCTATCTTGTGTCCAAATGACTAGATTGTTGACAAGATTGGTTCTTAGAGAAACCTAAATAATATATTTTAGAGTCATATAATACATGAAACAGCAGTTATCATTCCATTGTAGATTTAGAAAGTAATAGAATGAGCAATACTTGTACCTTAAGAACTCAAAAGTAGTTGCAAAGACTCCATTACATTGAAGGTGCTTAATGAGAGAAACACTTGTAAAAGTTATGACTTATGACTTCAAAACGAGAAAAAATAACTGTGTGGGGATGGCGTGGTGTAAGATGCATCAGTATGAACTCATGTGTTTTTAATATATATAATAGAGATATGTAGAAATGAATATAAATATGTATATATATTTATATGTTAATATGCACACTGACATGTCCTAGTTCTGTCCACTGAGAGCCTCTAGCTGTTACACTAAAAGTAGCAATGGGCAAACGTAGAACCCAGGTCTTGCTTTCCAAACACCATTTCCCAATAAAAGGAACCAAGGCTCCTTCACGGTATGGTTGACTGCAGGACTGAGGGAAAGGAAAATGCATGAAAAGCCTAGAGCATCTTTTGTGCCATAATGTAAGGAACTGCACAGAAAAGAATAATACTAACAACAAAAATAAAGGGATATGTTAAAAATACAGAAGTGCTGACCTGAAAGAGCTTCCAATGGCCAAAGCTTAAACATTTTGAACAACAAAATAAATGTTACCACTATATTATGACCCCACAATATTATAAATAGGTATGAAGTCCATAGTGCTATAAATAAATGATTGAATAAGTAAAGAAATGGTGGACAGACACAACCTCTTTTTTTACAAAATCATTGTAATTTATAACGGTAGAAAGAATGAAACAGAACATCACTGTTAGAACATCTAACTAGGAATTATCAACAATGGATGCTAAAATTAGTGGGCAAAAGTTTAAGGAAAACAAGATATTTGCATAGCCTCAAATACATCCCCAAAAATATTTATTAATTACAAAGGGGGAAATAGTCATTGTACAGTGGAGAAAATTGACAGACATCACATTAACCATATAATTAAAGCTAACTTCACCACTAATAAGACATGCTGATGAAGTCTGTTCAGAAAAAAATCCAGCCAGTATTAATATAACAAGAACAGTTTGTGCAACATCAATGTAAGCTGGCAGCCAAGAAGAGCAGACTGCAATGCACATGCATGGACAGTAATGACTTCACTTTACTAGTCAGCAGGGGCGGTAGGCGCCACTGAGTGAGCTTGTGTACTGTGTGGCCATCACATTGAAAATGATGGAGCGACTACAGCAATGAATCTGCATCAAACTTTATGTTAATATTGAACATTTGTTCATGGAAACTATTCAGATGATTCAGAAAGCCACATCTATGGGCAACTGGTGATTGGCAGCTTCATCATGACAATGTGCCTGTTCATGCATCACGTCTCGTGCAGAGTTTTTTGGTGAAACATCAAATCACACACATGACTCAGGCTCCCTATGGCCCAGATTTGTTGCCCTGCAACTTCTGGCTTTTCCCCAAACTAAAATGACCTTTGAAAGGGAGGAGATTTCAGACCATTGATAAGATTCAGAGAAATACAATCGGGCAGCTGATGGTGAGGGGGAGCACCGTGTGAGGTCCCAAGGTGCCTACTTTGAAGGGGACTGAGGAGTCATTGTCCTAAGTAATGTTTCTTGTATCTTCTATCTTCTTCAATAAATATCTCTATGTTTCTTTTTTCAAATATTTTATCTATTTATTTTGAGGGAGAGGGGAAGGGAGGGAGAAATATAAGAAGAGAAACATCAATGTGTGGCTGCCTCCCATATGCCCCTACTAGGGACCTGGCCCACAACCTAGGCATGTGCTCTGACTGGGAATTAAACCAGTGATGCTTTGCTTTCACAGGCCAACACTCAATCAACTGAGCCACACCAGCCATGGCTCTGTTTTTCATACTACATGGCTAGATACCTTCTGTACAGACCTAGTATTATATTACTAATATAATGAACTGAAAAAGGCACATCACTTTGAAGCATTCCTGCCAATAACATATAACCTTCATCTAGTCATGAGAAAACATTGCATAATCCCAACTGAGAGATATTAGACAAAATATCTAACTAGCACTTTAACAATTGTTAAAGTTATGAAAATAAGGAAAAAATGAGAAACCAGCCCAGACTAAGGAGAACTAAAACTAAATACAACCCAGTATTATGAAAAGAATCACAGAACAAAAAATAATAACAATATAAATGGAAAAACTGGAAATTACTAATAAATTCTGTAATTTAATTAATTATATTGTACCAATGTTAATTTCTTTGATTTGATGATTGTGCCATGGTTATGTATCTTATCATTAGGGAAAGCTGAGTAAAAGATATGCACCAACTCTCTGTAATCCTAACATTATTTAAATCATATATATGGGCTATGTTTTATCAAAAAAATAAGTTTTCCACATCAATAGAATTTTGTTGAAGTATTGAGGATGTGTTACATTATATTTCTAGAAATAGTTTTAAAAGACTGCAATCTACATTCTTTGAAAGTCAGAATAAGCTTCCCCTCTTTAATATAATCCTTTCAAAAGTATTATAAAAAGTTTTTTAAAAATTAGATGAAAGCCTGTTCAATGTATTCAAAAACCCTAAACTATTATACAAATAAAGGGACTAGTAATATTTCTTTTCATTAAATTTATTGGGATAACCTTCGTTAATAAGATCATATAGGTTTCAAGCATACATTTCTATGATACATGATCTGTATATTGAATTGTGTGCCCACCACCCGAAATCAAATCATTTTCCATCACTGTAGATTTCACCCTATTTACCCTTTATGCCCCTCCCACACCCTCTGGCAACCACCATACTGTTGTCTCTGTCCATGAGTTTTCATTTTTCTTGTTTGTTCATTTGTTGTTTTCAGTTTATATCCCACATATCAGTGAAATCATATGGTTCTGGACTTTTTATGTCTGTCTTATTTTGCTTAGCACGATATTCTTAAGATCCATTTATGTTGTTGCAAATGGCAGTATCATTATTTCACTTATTTCCTCTCTGATGAGAGATGGAAAGATATCTCCTAGCAACATTATGCTAAGCAATAAAATAAGCATAGGCTAATTTAAGCTCCTTTGTATGCTAAGTGTCATTTTTGTAGCTGGTTTATAGGACTGAAGGTAAATGTTACATGTCCTTAAGTTATCTCTGAAGGACTCATTGCTGTGGGCAATGAGGGATGTTCACATATGCTTTGTTAGTGATCCTTTACAGTATTTCTTTCTCATAAACCGACCTATCAGCATCAGCTATTAAATTACCCTAAAGACATACTAATTGGGCCTGAGCAATTCTCTAACACCTGTAAAGTCCTCCAGAAAAAATAACCACTTCAAATTCTTACAGAATTGTTGATTTGATTGCTACCCACCAATCATTCTAGTTCAACGCATTTGAAGATGTCTGTACAGTGGGCACTGACTATATGCTTTTAACACATGGAGGTCAATGTTAAGATACTTTTTGCTCAAAAATTCTCTCCCACCCTGAATCTATTGTCTGAACTCATCATCACTGGATTATTGCTTATTGGCCTACTTACTAGTCATGACTATTTTATTTAGCTTAATGCTATCTGTGGTGTACTTATATGTAAATCTTTCATATATGTATGTAAATATGTTTTTTTTGTAAATATGTTTTAATTTACTAACATAATATATAGCAAACTGTTTATACTTTCTAGTTTTATAAATGTATATAAAGTTTGTATGAAACATAGAGACATTTTATATATAAATATGAATAAAATATATATCTCCCAAAGTGTATACTTGAATATTGATCTTCACAAAAACCTGGTATTATTATTTAGGTTTTATAGATAACAAAGCAAAAAATCAGGGAGGTAAGATGAATTGCTTAAAGCCACATTGTGTGAAATTGAATTGGGACTAATGTTCAGATATTTGGATGACAAGCTTATTACACTGGAACAGAATATGAGAAAATGTGTCAGATTTCTTAACCCTGTGCCTTCCCATCTTAAAAAGGAAACTCTCTTTAGGTTCTCAGCTGCAGAATTTCACCTAGAAAGGCAATTGCTCTTAGCCAGTGGGAAATAGTTGCCAAGTTTAATGCCCAGGACTACTATTTTCCTTCTCTCCTCACTACCAAAGATATTCTTCACAAATCACAGGACAAAAGTAAAATGAAGACTAGGCAAAAAGCCCCTGATCATGCTATTTTCCTTGTCCAAGCTAAAGATCAAAATGCCTTTTACCACAGTGCATTTATTCAACTGAGTGGTTGTTTCTATTTGTACTATAACTTAGAAAATACTTAGTTATATTCTGGGAATTGATGAAGAAAGCTAATTTGTACCTAAATTTACATTCAATAAAAATGCATACCGGAATTAAAACAGTGGTCTAATGAACAAAATTGTGTAGAAAAACCTCGTTGGCTCCTTGCAGATAGTTTATATAATCAAAATAGCATATTATCTTACTTTTTACATCATCCACATTGCTATTATTCATTTGTTTGCTTACTTCTTAAATAACATATTACTTAGTCATTAAATAGGCTTATATTTGAAAATGTCCAGATACCCTAAAAAATAATAGTTTTTCCAGGTAGCTTTGCTCCTGTCCCAATCAAATGTTCTTTGATTTTACTTTTAGACACATTCATAGATGGGATAAGCAAATAATGTGTTAGGAATTTTATAAACTCTGATTTAGTTGAACTGAGGTGTGTCTTAGATATTTTAAAACTCCTTAGCTGAATTAGCTGCATACTGATAACTGAGAACCACTGACCTAAATTAAGGCACACCTCCTCCATTAAGTCATTGTCAATTATTCTGGTTCACGTAACTCAATCTCCTCAGAATTAATATTTCCTTATAGATACCATTATACAATAATGAACTATAATTAAAATATTACTAATTTTGATCTGTTCATCCTAGCTAGAATATAAGCTTACTGTGAATGAGAACAGTCATTTACTTTTTTTCCTCTCTCCAACATAGCACTTTAATAACTAAAACATGAAGTGCCTAGTGTGTGCCAGATGCTGTTATATGTACTTTTATTTACATATTATTTCATTTAATCCATGAGAATTGTTGTGCAATAAACATTATTATCTCCAATTAAGAAATTAGAATTCTGTGGTTTAAAGAGTTTAAATAAGATCGCCCAAGAATATACAGATAGAGTCTTGGCTACAGAGAGTTCAAATTAAATTTGATCTAAGGTTTTTCCGGCTCCACTGTCAATGCCTGCTCTTTCTACAATATTAGTAATTTTCACCTATTTCCTTAGTGATGGAGTCCTTTTTTCCCCTCAGAAAATATCTGACATGGAAGACCAACGCATAAAACAGTCCTGCCCTAATTCAACAGAGTTGGTAGGTGACTCAGACTCCATCCACTTTGTCCCATTTCCCCCCTTCCACTGAGTCCTTATAACTCACTCTTAAGTTGTTTCTGAAATAATATCTTAGAATACTGTCAGATTGTGAGAAGAACAATTGAAAAATAATAACATATTGCTCCACATTACTGGGTACATAGCAGGAGCTAAAAACAAATGACTACATTCAGATCACCACTGTCCTATGGAGAGGTTTCAATGAATAGCAAGGAGAAAACTTTGTTCTTAACAAAATTAAAGTGAAAAGATTTTTAAAAAGACAGAGGAATAGGGCAGAAGATATCAGGTTAAAATATAAGAGGTTGAAAAGGGGGAAAGAGAAAAAAATGAGAGAAAGAAGAGACCTGAGTTTTTTGTTTTCTTTTTTTTTTTGCTATATAGAGTCAATATGTAAGTAAAAAAGAAAGATAGAAAGAAAAGTAAATAAATAAATACACAAATAGTGGCCTAGTTCTTCTATTAACCTGTGGTATTGAATCAGTCCTTCAGATGTTCTAAGGCTTAGAGTCTAAGCCATTCCAAGCACAAATTCTTGGCATAATCAGTTATGTCAACAAGACTTAGTCCTCACATGTTCTAAAATAATGTAAGAAAGGTGTGTCCAGGAGGTTCTTGTTTTATAAAAGGAAAAAAAATCGGTAGAACTAGCAGCCATATATTTCTCTTCTGACAGCTACTAGGAAGTCTTGTCTGGACAGATGTACGTAGTTTTCCATTTGCTGTCTAAAATAGCCAACCCTTTTGGCCATGTGAAACAAATGCCAAGTCTAAGTTGCCATTTGAATACATCTTTGGTAATATTTAATAGGATGAACTGATCCAACTTAAACTTTTTCCTCTGCCAAAGAACTCAACAGGCTGAAGAAAATCCTGCAGAGTTCCAGACAGGATACAGTACACCAAGCTAGTGTCAACAGCAAAGAATACCACTTAAATTAGTCTTTTATGCCAAAAGATTTCAGTTTTACATGAACAGAACAGAACACGGATACCTAATTCTGATTCAGGTGCTATTTATTAGCTTATGAGGCATTAAGACGTTATACATTCTAATTTACTCCAATTATTTAAAATATATTTGATACTGCATTTTCCTAGACAGATTATTTTCAAAATATATAAACATCAGGACATTAGACAAATTTCAGAGAACTAAAATATGAAATAAAATAAATGTTGCTAGATTGAGTTTAAATTAAAGCCTTTAAATATCAGAACTTGGCTTAAATCTTTTATTAAGTCATTGTCAGTGTTATAGACCCTACAATTTAGCATAATCAAAGATCTCTTTTTGGTTTGGACACTACATGATAAGTTCTACCCGACCTAATATAAGGCAATGAGTTTGTGTTCCCTCTATTTAAAAGTTAGTTGCTTATCTATAATCATTCATTGAACAGTATTTAACTGAGTTTCTACCATGTGCTAAGCACTGTTTTACAGCAGAAAATTAGATATAGTAGAAAACGAGATAGACAAGGTACCTGCTCACAAGAAACTTTCATTTTAAAATGGCAAGATTGATAATGC
Organism: Carollia perspicillata; assembly: GCA_004027735.1. Lineage (NCBI taxonomy): Eukaryota > Metazoa > Chordata > Mammalia > Chiroptera > Phyllostomidae > Carollia > Carollia perspicillata. The sequence continues at coordinate 108,689 of PVKM010000279.1, read as the reverse complement.
ATAAATAAACAATAAATTAAATAAATTTTAGATCATGACAAATAACAAGAAGAAAAATAAAGCAAGTTAATTGCATACAGAGTTGAGAGCTACTCTAGATGGTCAGGGGAGGCTACTACAAGGAAATGGTATTTGAACAACAAAAGAGCCAACCAAGCCAAGATCTTGATGAACAGCAGTGCAGATAGAGGGAATAGGAAGTGCAAATACCATAAGGCAAGAAAAAGATTGGTGTTTTTGAGGAAAAAATAAGAAGCCTATGTACTAAAAGTATTATGAGTGAGGGAGAAGGTAGGATGAAATGAAAGTGGAAAGGTAGGTAAAAGTAAGACCATGTAAGACCATGATATGCTGTTTATATTTTATTACAAATGCAATGGCCTTAAAGTGCAGTTTTAAGCAGAGAAGGAAAATACCTCATTCACAATTTTAAAAGAACAGATTGGATCCTCTGGGAAGAAGAGACTCTTTGGGAACAGGATAGAAGCAAGAATATGAGTTAGACAGCTACCGCAGTCATCCTGGAAAAGATTGTGGTAGTCACAGAAATGATGAGAAGTTTTAAAATTATAGCAGACTAACATAAACCAAAATTATTTAAATCTATATACTGGCAATCTATATACTGGCAAAGTAATAGGATACATTTAAGTAAAAAGCTCGATCCAAATTATATCTTAACATTTATTTAATTAAGTTAAGTAAAATTAATATTTATATCCTTCTTATTTGGAAAAGTATCAATTGAGATTCCTTAAAATAAGAAGTGTAGCTACAACATGGCTATTATAATGGTACAACAACAAAAACCAAAAAATGCAGGCAAAATAAAAAGGGAATTAAAAACCGTTTGCTGTAGCTGAACATACACACTTTTGTTTCAAACTTTCAATTAGCCAGGGCTAATTTATCAGACAGAATGCTATTTACCAAGAGCAATATATTCTCCCCCTAGTACTAAACTCTAAGGTAATGTTATCCTATGAATTTTTATACCTAAGGACATAAAACAAACCCTAATAGATATTGGTTTCACTCTTACTATTATTTAATGATACTGGTTTCACTCTTATTATTATTTTAATGTAATTATTTTTTACCTTTTTTGTATGTAAACAATATTGTTACTGACTAACAATGCTAACTATTTCTGATCTAATGTATCTTCACAGCATCTAATAGAAAGAAAATCTGATCAAATTAGTTTATGTAACTTAATTCTCAAATAATACCCTTCTTCATATAATGAATTACTTATTTTTAACATTGGTAAAATAGTGATAATAATAGGAATAGCTATTACATTTTCTAAGCACTTACTATGTTGTATGCACCTTCTATAGACTAATAGCTATTACTATTATCCACATTTTATAAATAACACATTAAAATTTAGAAATATTAAGCAAGTTAAGCACAAGGTTATAGCTAATAAATGACAGAGCTGGCACCCAAATTCAAGTTTGACATGGAAATCTATGACCTTAATAATTACTACATGTAAGTGGAGAGCATTTTTAAGATTAGAAAGGATTGGGTTTTATGATAGTAGTCAATGTAAAATGATAATATCATGTATGGAATCAATGTGTTCTCCACCTCATTGTGGACATCTGAGTCAGGTGGTGCTGTATTCTGCTTTGCTTTAACACTGTGTTCCATCTTTTTTCAGATTACTACATTTCCATGGGATAGTTCCAATTTCTGTCTTCTTTCTCAGTGTAAGTATTAATAGCATCCTCTTTAAATCTCAAAAGTATTAAGGATTGGTTGATAAATTGCTTTGCCATCTAGCTTTGATTTATAGCAACACAAGTGGTTAGTGGAAATTAAAATACTTTCCCCATTGTCAAAGGGGAAGATGTTGGCGATGTAGGTGGTAGCTGAGCTCACTTTCTCATGCACTCAATTGGGACACCTAGCCAATCTTTCAAAGAACAGACTGAATAGCCAACAGAATCCCAACTGATATGAAGTTTAGAAGCCAAAGAGTACAGAGGATGCTTAAAAACAGGTGGTAAGGAGATGTAGCCCATGGGAAGTTCCCTGGGCCTTGTGCCTGAGACTACACTGCTGAAGGAGCATGGGAGGAGAGCCAGGTCACTGACAGCAACCAACCAGCTCCCTCCCCTCCTAGAGAGGGGAAGTCCCAGACCCATGCCAGGAGACACCTGGATGCTTCAAGTCGCTGTGGGGATAAAAAGGCAGTAAGAGACACACAGCTGTAGGCATACCCCAGCTGGGACAGTAACAAAGAAATTGGGGAGGCAGGTCACTTCTGGAGCTGGGAGAAGAGAAGGGCCATGACTGGCAGTGACCCAGACTCAGGACTGGTCTGAGAGTTGCTCTGTGTGGAAACCAAGGTGCTTGTTAGGATTTTCTATGTACACTATCATGTCAAAGGATCTTCTGCCTTTTGCGGGACCATGGATGGAACTGGAGAGCATTATGCTAAGTGAAGTAAGCCAGGTAGTAAAAGACAAATACCATATGATCTCGCATATAAGTGGAACCTAATCAACAAAACAAACAAGCAAGCAAAATACAACCAGAAACAGAAATAAAGAACAAAATGACAGTGACCAGAGGGGAGAGGGAGAGGATAATGGGAAAAAGAAGGGGAAGGTCATCAAGGAACATGTATAAAGGATGCATGGACAAAGCAGTGGGGGGTAAGATTGAGGGTGTGAGGTGGGGGTCAGTGGGGCTGGGAAGAGCAGTAGGGGGAAAATGGAGACAACTGTACTTGAACAACAATAAAAATAAATTAAAAAATGAAATAATACTTTTAAATAAACCACACAAAAACATACATTCCCCATTGGCACATTCCCCTTCTGAGGTAAGAGTGGCATGGCCAGAACTCTATGGAATCAATTTATCTCCTTTAACCTTTACTTTAGGAATATGTTTCTTAATTTTCTCAGAAGTGATAAGGCGCAGAAAGAGCACATGGTGAGAGAGGGAGTAGTTGATGAAAAGATACCTTTCTGAAACAATTTTGCTGAAAAGTCTAGAGCTCCAATTGGATCTCTTGCCATTTACTTATCTGATCAGCTTCTGCTTGTCTGTATGTTTTGCCTGTACTTTCAAGTAACAGTTTTTTCCTATTAACAGGTCCTATGTTATAAATTCAAATACCAAATAGGAATTCTGCTTCTTCGCCCCTTGTGGTTCTTATCATCTTTCTATAGAATCACTTTAATTCACATCTGCACAGTAAATGAAGGCAATTGCTTAACAAAAGAATCATAATGAAAACATGCATTACTGGCCAGGATACTTTTTAGTAAATGGCATTCATTAGGTAGCAGCATGGTCCGTGGAGAAGGAAGCAAGCAGCTGTGGAATGTGGGAGATCTGGGATCTAGTCCTGGCTGTACCCCAACCCTGTAGCCCTTGGGCAAAACATATCCTTGCTATGAGCCTTGGTTTCTCCATCTGTAAAATTAGGATTTTGTACATAATGATTTCTAAGCACATTTCCACTTCAGACTTTCATTTTACTCACAGAAATTTATGACATTTTTATTCTCCACATGGAAACTGTGATTTCAAGAGCTTTGCAAATAAACTTGAAGAAATTCTAAAAGAATTACAACTTGTCTAATGGAGGAATGGGGAGTGGGTGTAAGTGAAAGCATGCAAACATGATTACTAGGAGCATATTTATACTCCTTAAAAGAACAAACTGTTTTTAAGCACCTTTGAAGCATTCATTTACATACAAATCCATTTACATACAAATTCTTGATGACAAATAATTCTCTATTCATTACATTAGCTCCCAGAGGCCCTGTACTTGGCAATACTTTATTAGCTTGGTTTGAGTTGCCGTAGCTCCTTCACTGTAATAAAACTGCCTTTCAAATATTCTGTCACTTTTTAATTAAAGAGGTTTAATTAAAAAAATTATTCAGATCCCCAATTAGACTGAATTAGCAAGGTTTTGCGTTACCACATTTTTGTTCATTAAGCTCCGCCAAGGCTCTTGCCATGGAATAACCATCTCCAGCTGCGCCCTGGCCTCCTCCACAACTCAGTGAGTATGAGAAGCCCTGTTGCCCCCTGAGTGCCCACTTTGCCAGGGGCAGCCACATGGACCTAATTGGAAAGTGTCTGTTCCTACCCTCCGCAAATATTTTCCTCCCATGGTATCTATTCATTCTTTCTCCCCATTCTGGCTGACATTACGGGAATCTACCCCAGGCTTTTCTTCTCTTGGGCATAGCAGTTGTTTTGGGAAGAGCTAGAATAGACATGGTAAAACACTTCAGAAAACCAATGTATCCCCAAAAAGCATCTGGAGAGTGTATAGGTCAGACTATCTCAAAATGTGGTATAAGAACTACCTGCATTAGTGTTACCTAACATAAGTTAAATATCTAGATACTTGGAAATCACTTCTATGAGGACTGAGGCAGATCTTTGAAGACAATGCTAAGAGATATATTTTTATAAGTTCCTAAGATGATTATGACATACACTAAAATTATGACAATTGCTGTCAGACACAGAATGGCTGACAATGAAATGAGGAAGATAGAGCAGTGGGAAAAGTTTTGGTATAACTAATGCTTTTATTCATTATGGAAAGGTAGTTCTGTTAGGACTCATAAAAACCACAATCCTGTAGGTAATAATTGCTTATAACAGATATTAATTATTCACTATTTATCATGCATCAGGTATTTTACTAAGTGCTTCATCATTGGCATTATCCCAAGGAAAAACAGATACCATTTATAGATCTCAGCTCATCTTTTATCTGTTTTATCCTATTGAACGTACTCAACAGTCTTATGAAGGAGGCATCACCATCATCATCATTTTCCAGGTGAGAAAACAAAAGTTCAGAGATGTTAAGTAATTTTTCTCAGTTTTGAGTACCCAGCAAAGTGGCAGAAACTGGAAGTGAGGGATTTTTCTCACTAGTCAATGACCTCCCGAGGGACAAGGGCAAGCCTCCTTTAACTAAAGTACCAATTCCCAAACTATACCTTTTACACAGAAGTGGCCTAGCTAGTGATAAACTCAAATTAAGCTAAGGCTGGTCTTGAGTGCAAATGGAGTGTTGGGAGAGCCTCTATAGTGGAGGCCTTGAAAAGATCCAATGAGTATGAGGCTTACCCTCACCACCCTCCAGTAGACTCAAGCACTTTGGTTTTCAGAATTTCTCTCCTGTTGATTTTGTGACCCCATGGAAATGTCTTTCATATTTCCTTAATACTTCTAGAAGCTAAGAGGCTTTAGTATGGATCCTGATAACCCAGAAGTCCCTATCTGGCAAAAATGAGGTGTTTTCTCCCCTAATTAATATTCTCTGTATCCATCCTATTGCCTTTTTTTCCAGTTTGGACATGTGGACTAATGCGATAAACTAGTCTAATAAAAGATGTTACAACAAATAAAAAAGATATATGTTACTTTTTTCCTATATGTAAAAAAAACCTTTCAAACTTTTAATCCAAAGATTAACTAATGGTGGAAATTTCAGGCAATGTTGCAGCCACTGACATGAGTAAGTTTAGTTCCAGATGAAAGGTTAAGGGCATTAGGTAGATACATAAACTACACCATGAAACTATTAACACATGATTTCCTTCCAAAGTTGGACAGTTGTCTGTCTACTAAATTCCAAATAGCATCAAAATGATTGTCTATGTTTCAGGATACCATCATCTTAGATTTTTCATGATTATATGGAATAGTGTGCTCATAGGTTCACATTCATTAAAGGGCCCCACTGTGTCAACAACTCAGAAGTGGTGCTTTTCTCCTTCTGAGTGTTAATTCACATGATAGTTGACTCACAAGAAGTCAGCCTTCTCAAAGTGTTACAGGCTAACATCATACAGAGAATTTCAAGAAGGTAGATTTATTCTGTAATATATCCTTTCCACAAATCAACAATATGAAGAGAATGCAACTCGTGGTTAAAAAAAAAAAAGTCAATCGATTAAACATCAATTAAATAGAGACTAAATGCACTCATGAGGGACAAGAGAAGTGAAGTACGAAAAATCAGGAGCAAGCAAACAATTCAGCCCTGGCTATGGCCTAACAGGCATGCCCTCCTTGCTTTATGCCTACAACATCTGAGAGATGCATAGGTCCTGAATGTGTAAGCCTATAGTGTGAGGTAAAGGTGGGAACTTTGAGATCATTCCCCTTTCTATCACACTTTGGCTTTCCCCCATCCAATATGAAGATCCCTTTTAAGGAACCCCCAATTTTAGGAGGTGAAATGTGCTGATTACTGAATGAATTTAGTATCTTACTCATCATTAAAAACAAATCTTTACACTTCTGGCCAAGATGGAGGCATAGGTACACACACTGTGAATTTTTGCACAACCAAAAGAAGGGCAACAACAAATTTAAAAACAAAAAACAACCAGAACTGACAAAATCAAACAGTATGAAAGTCCAACAACCAAGGAGTTAAAGAAGAAATATTCATCCAGACCAGTAGAAGGGGCAGAGATGGGCAGCTGGGGGGAGAGGACTCACGGCAAGGTGATGGCTAGAGGACCAGGTTGGGCAAGACAGCGGCTGGTGGACCAGGCAAGGTGCAGCTGCTGGAGTGGGCAGTCCCACATTTGCATGCAGATAAACCAGGAGGAACAACTGGAGAGTGAGACCGACCGCACCACGCAGGGTTTCAGCATGGGGCAATAAAACCTCAAAACCTCCGACTGAAAAAACCTGTGAAAGTGGAGGTGGCAGGAGAAACTTCCAGCCACACAGGAAAGTTCATTGGAGAGACCCACAGGGTCCTAGAGTGCACACAAACCCACCAACCCAGGATTTAGCACCAGAAGGGCCTAATTTGTTTGTGGGTAGTGGCAGAAGTGACCGAAAGCCGGCAGAGAGCTGAACGATCAGCATAGTTCCCTCTTGGACCCCTCCTGCACATACAGTGCTACAATGCAGCAATGTGGGTTACCCTGCCCCAGGGAATAGTTAAGGCTCCACCCCTTAACAGGTATGCTGAGACAAAAAAATGGCCCAAATGAAAGAATAGATGAAAGCTCCAGAAAAAGTACAACTAAGCAATGAAAAGATAGTCAACCTATCAGATGCACAGTTCAAAACACTGGTAATCAGAATCTTCCAGAATTCATTAAGTATGGTCATCAAGTAGAGGAAAAGGTGAAGGCTATGAAAAGTTAAATAAAGGAAAGTGTATGAGGAAGCAACAGTGACAGGAAGGAAATTGGGACTCAAATTAATGGGTTGGACCAGAAGGAAGAAATAAACAGTCAACCAGAACAGAATAAAGAAAAAGAATTCAAAAAAAGGAGGAGAGGCTTAAGAACTTCCAGGACAACTTTAAACTTTTCAACATCTGAATCATAGGGGTGCCAGAAGGAGGAGAACAGCAAAAAATTGAAAACTAATTTGAAAAAATAATGAAGGAGAACTTCCCTAATCTGGCAAAGGAAATAGACTTCCAGGAAGTCCAGAAAGCTCAGAGTCCCAAAGAAGTTGGATCCAAGGAAGCACATACCAGGGCACATCATAATTGAATCACCCAATATTAAAGATAAGGAGAAAATTGTAAAAGCAGGTAGAGAAAAGGAGGAAGTTATCTACAAATGAGTGCCCATAGGACTATGAGCTGATTTCTTGAAGGAAGCCTTACAGGCAAGAAGGGGCTGGAAAGTATTGAAAGTCATGAAAGGCAAGGATCTACATTCATGATTACTCTATCTAGCAAGGTATTATTTAGACTGGAAGGTCAGATAAAGTGCTTCCTGGATAAGATCAAGTTAAAGGAGTTCATCATCACCAAGCCCTTATTATATGAATAATGTTAAAAGGATTTATCTAAGAAAAAGAAGATAAAAACTATGAACAGTAAAATGACAACAAGCTCATAGCTATCAACAACTGAACCTAAAAACAAAAACAAACTAAGCAAACAACTAGAACAGGAACAGAATCATGGAAATGGAGATCACATGGGGGTTATCAGCAAGGCAGTGGGAGGGGGAAAAAGCAGGAATATGTACAGGGAATAAGAAGCATAAATGGTAGGTACAAAATAGACAAGGGGAGGTTAGGAATAGTATAGGAAATGGAGAAGTCAAAGAACTTACATGTACCACCCATGGGCATGAACTAAAGCGGGGAGATGCAGATGGGAGGGTCGTGCAGGGCAGAGGGGAATAGATGGGGGAAAATAAAAACAAATCTTTATGACTCAAATGAAAATGGGTTTTAGTTTATCACTGTAGCCATTTAATCTGCCTTAATCTTTTTTTCTTAAATATTTTTTTATTTTAATAGTGTTTTATTTCAATTTCTTAAATAACTGGAGTACAGCTAGCAACAAAACAAGTAATAAGAATATCTGCTGCTCTCAAATTGGGAATAGTTGAATAGATTTGAAGAAAATAGGTCATAATCTTAATAGGGTTGAGGATGTTCCCTTCTATTCCAGTTTATAAAGAATGTTTATCAGGAATGAGTATCGACTTTTGTCAACTGCTTCTTCTGAGTCTATTCAAAGTATTATAATGTTTGAATAATATATTCTATTAATAGTGGTGTTATTTTTTGAATTTTTGTATGTTAAGCCCACCTAGAATTCCTAGGACAACTCTCACTTGGTCATACTATATAATCTTTCTGACATGTTTTTGATTTGGATAGCCATTATTTTTCAATTTTAATCTATAGTTGTGGCAAATATCAGTCTATAGTTTTCCTCTCCTGATATATTTGGCTTTGAAGTAAGGGTGATATTGATCTCATAGAATGAGCTGGGAAGGATTTCATTCTTCTAACCTTGTGTTTATGAAGAGATATTTGATTACTAATTTAATTGCTTCGTTAAATTTTTATTCATATTTCTGATTTCTTGTTGAGGGAGTCTTGGTAATCTGTGATTTCAGGGCACTTGTCCAGTTCATTAAGGTTGCCAAATTTGTTAGCATAAAGTGTTTTATAGTGTATTCTTATAATCATTTTAATTCCTGGTGTGTTAGTGGTAATGTCTCTTCTTTCATTCTTAATTCCCACAGTCTGTATATTTTTTATCTTGTTTAGTTAATGTAAACTTATGTCAATTTTGCTATCATTTCAAAGAACCCATTTTTTCTTTCTTTTTATTAAATTCATGGAGATGAAATTGGTTAATAAGACTATATATATTTCAAATATATATATATCTCTTTGTATTACATTGTGTGCCCACCACCAAAAGTCGCAACTTCTTCTGTTACCATATATTTGACTCCATTTACCATTTATTAACCCCAACCTCCTTTGCCTCTAATAACCATCATGCTATTGTCTATGTTTATGAGTTTTGTTTGGTTTTTCATTTATACATTTGTTGATTTGTATTATATCCCACATGTGAGAAAATCACATGATTTTTAACTTTTCCTGACTGACTTATTTCACTTAGCATGATATTCTCAAGGTCCATCCTTGTTGTCATAAATGGCAGTATTTCGTCTTTTCTTATGGCTGAGTAGTATCCATTGTATCACATCTTCTTTATCCAATCATCTACCAAAGGATAGTTTGGTTGTTTCCATGTCTTGGCCACCATAAATAAGCCAGTGGACATGGGAGTGCTTGCAAATAAATGTTTTCAAGTTTTGGGGTAGGTATGCAGAAGAGAGATTGCTGGGTCATATGGAAATTCTATTCTTAATTTTTTTAGGACCCTCCATACTGTTCTCCATAGTGGCTGTACCAGTTTACATTCCCACCAGCAGTGAATTTTTATTGTTGACACTATTACAGATGTCCCCCTTTTTTGCCCTTTGCTAACCTCCACCTAGCCCTTGCTCCTCATTCTCTCAGGTTTTGTTCCTCAAACTGGATAATATCAATTGACCTATTTTGAAGACTGGTGATTTTTTTTCTTGGCCAGACTCTATCACATATTTTTTATTACAATTATTTTACTTTTCAGCTGAGGAATTTTTCTTTGGCTTTTTAAAAAAGTTTTGGTGTCTTTAATGCTTTTTTTTCTATTTGACATGATGTCATCCTTATACTTTGCTTCATTTTAATATGTATGTTTTCCTTTACTTCTTTGATCATATTGCAATAGCTCATTTAAAGTCTGTGTCTAGTAAGTCCAAAATCTGGGCTTCTTATGGGACAGTTTTTATTTATTTATTTCTGCCTATGGACCATATCTCCTGTTTCTCTCCATATCTCATTTTTTCTTGAAAACTGAATATTTAAATATTATATGGAAATATAATGTGGCAACTACAGAAATAAAAAATCCCCCAAGATTTTATGCAATTATTGTTGTTGTTATTGTTGCTTCTTGTTTGTTTAGTGGTTTTCTTTGACAACTACTGTAAAGTCTATATTATTTTTTGTGTGTGACCACTGAAGTGTGTTTGACTACCTTAGTGGTCAGATAATGATTGAACAGGCACTTTCTTAAGTACTTTAAACCAATAACCATTCTGCATTTTGCCAAGGGTTTTTGTGTGTGTTGTGGTGTGACTTCAATGCTTATTATGTAGTTCACAACTCTTCCATTACCTTCACCTTCTGTAAGCAAAGGTGCTCAATGTCAGCAAGAGGTGAAAAATCTGGGTCCTCTTTATTATTTCCTGGGAATTCATATATTCCTTCCCTATAGACTGTGTGGCAGAGTTTTCCAAACTCCCTGTAAATGTTTTGTTTTACAGATATTTATTTAAATTTTTTGTCAGGTGCTTGTTAAACTCAAGAGATATCATAGCTTCAGGCAGCTGTAATGTTAAATAATTGCTGCTTATTGCTTTTGAAAAACACCCTGAGGATACAGATTCTTTTTGCAGAATTAGCTCTGAATTATGTAAAAACAAAAACACTTTGATAATGGTTTTTTTTCCCAAAGATCTGGGAGGCAGTTTGAACAGTGATAAGACCCTGGTGACAGAGCTTTTTCAAGCCCTGCAAACCTACTTTCCTTTCCCTGGTGACTACAAGACCAATGGTTTTTACAACTATCATACTTGCAAGCCTGCTGGTTTTCAATATCTGCTGGTATTGCTGAGAAGAGGAGGGTATGGTGGGCAAATTTAAACCATCACAAACTCTACTATTCTTACCCAGCTTTAACAGATTTTTTTCTTGAACAAATACCCCTAAGATTTTGCTTATTCACAAGAGTTTTGTAAAAAGTGATTTTTTACTAATTGTGTTAGGTTTTTTTGGTAATGTATATACTCAAAAGTACTCATCCCATGATTCTAGAAGTTCTACTCTATGTAATTAAAATCTAACACATAACAATCCCTTTTTGCTAAAGATAAGATATAAAATACCGAACTTCCGGCCAAGATGGAGGCATAGGTGGAAACACCGTACCTCCTCTCACAACCAAGATTAAGGACAACAAATATTTATAAACAATAACACAACCAGAACACAGAAAATTGAACTATGGAAGTCTGACAAACATTCAACCAGACCGTTAAGAGGGGAAGAGTCGTCAGCCAGCAGAGAGGGAAAGTGTCAGGAAAACGTGGTGGCTGCCAGGCTCCGGAGCACCGGGCAGCATAGGTGGCATGGAGCTTGCAGACCCCAGATACGGGGAGGAGATGAGCAGAGCACGCAGGGCATGCAGGGCAGTTGGCTAACCGTGGACACACATTCGAGTGCAGATAAACTAGGCAAGAGCAGGCAGTGAGATGGACCTCACAGCGCAGGGCCCCAGCGACGGGCAATAAAGCCTAAAAACATTGATTGAAAAGGTGCTGGGAGAGGATCCCAGCCTCACAGGAGAGGTCGCTGGGGAGACCCGCAAGGTCCTGGAGTGTGCATAGACCCTCCCACCTGGGACCCAGTGTCAGGGGGGCCCAGTTTGCTTGTGGGAGGCAGCAGAGGGGACGCAAACTCGAGAGAGTGCAGACAGACGTCATTGCTCCCTTTCTGACCCCACCCCCACAGACAGCGTCACAACTTGGTGACTAGGCTGCCCCGCCCTGGTGAACACCTACAGCTCTGCCCCTCATATGCAACAGGCGCCACCTAACCAAAAATGACTTAAACAGAAGAAAAGCTCAGAGTCCCAGAGCCAATACTTCTAAGCAAGCAAGAGATAGCCGACCTATCAGATGCACAGTTCAAAGCACTGCTAATCAGGATGCTCACACAATTGGTTGATTTTGGTCACAAATTAGATGAAAAAAATGAAGGCATTCATAAGTGAAATGATGGAAAATGCACAGGGAACCAGTAGTGATGGGAAGAAAACTGGGACTGAAATCAATGGAGTGGACCAGAAGGAGGAAACAAACAACCAAGCAGAAAAGAAAGAAGAAACAAGAATTCAAAAAAAAATGAGGAGAAGCTTAGGAACCTCCAGGACATCTTTAAACGTTCCAACATCCAAATTATAGGAGTACCAGAAGGGGAAGAGGAAGATCAACAAGTGGAAAACTTACTTGAACAAATAGTAAAGGAGAACTTCCCCAATCTGGCAAAGGAAATTGACTTCCAGGAAGTCCAGGAAGCTCAGAGAGTCCCAGAGAAGTTGGATCCAAGGAGGAACACACCAAGGCACATCATAGTTACGTTAGCCAAGATTAAAATGAAGGAGTGAATTCTAGAAGCAGCAAGAAATAAGGGGGCGGTTACCTACAAAGGTATTCCCATCAGACTGTCAGCTGATGTCTCAAAAGAGACCTTACAGGCAAGAAGGGGCTGGAAAGAAGTATTCCAAGTCATGAAACACAAGGACCTACATCCAAGATTGCTCTATCCAGCAAAACTTTCATTCAGAATGGATGGGCAGATAAAGTGCTTCTCAGATAAGGTCAAGTACAAGGAGTTCATCATCACCAAGCCCTTACTATATGAAATGTTAAAGGGACTTACCTAAGAAAAAGAAGATAAAAATATGAACAGTAAAAGGACAGCAAACTCACAGTTATTAACATCCACACCTAAAACAAAAGCAGACTAAGTGGTCACCTAAAACAGGAGCAGAGCCACAGAAATGGGGGTCACAGGGAAGGTTAGCAACAGGGGAGTGGGAGGAGAGGGTGGGGAGAAGATACAGAGAATAAGTAGCATAGAAGGTGGGGAGAAAATAGACAGGAAGAGGGCAAGAGTAGTGTGGGAAATGCAGAAGCTAAAGAACTTATGACCCATGGACATGAACTAAAGAGGGGGAGTGTGGGTGGGAGGGGGTGTGCAGGGTGGAGGGGAATGAAGGGGGGAAATGGGAAAACTGTAATGGCATACTCAATAAAATATATATATATTTAAAAAAGATATAAAATATCATGCCTGTTTACTAAATTTGACCTGTATTCCACTATTAATTGCTATGCATTGGGCATAAAAATATACGCATAATTCTTTGAGCATACGAGAAAATTCATTGTGAATGACATCACTCATAACTACATGATCCCATAAAATTGTATTCTACAGAATTATACTTTGCCACTTTATGGCTTAATTGATAAGAATACCCCAGTGAATTCACTTATTTCTCAATCAGTAGCAATAGATACATATGAGCAAAGAAAGAAATAGGTGTTCATATATATTTCATATTCATCAGTCTCTGCATAATATACTTACATATTGTCTTTGGAGTTATCCTTATTGTTATTAGTGCTGAATGTCCTTAACCCTCGGTCTCAAAAGTTACCAAATAAAATATCCATCCTGCCACTTATTATTTTCTTTTAAGTGTTTAGTGGGGAAGATTCTTTAATATTTATGTTTTTCTGACAGAAAAGACTTCCAAGGGCACATTGAACCTTTTCAAAATATGTTGGAAGATGGAGTAATTACATACACACTGAGTTGTTTTTCTAAATAAATGATGGGCTTTGTTCAGACACTTGAAGAGTTACTCATTGGTGATTGGGCTGATGTTACACAGCAGTGAGTGGGGGAGGCCAAAATACCCATTTAAACATGCAACACTCTATAACAATATACAATTTTTTAAAAAATATTTTATTTCCTTTTATTTTTAGAGAGTGGGGAAGGGAGGGAGAAAGAGAGGGAGAGAAGCATCAATGTGTGGTTGCTTCTCACACGCTCCCACTGGGCACCTGGCTGGCAACCCAGGCCTGTGCCCTGACTGGGAATTGAACCGTGACCTTTTGGTTCACAGCCCGTGCTCAATCCACTGAGCTACACCAGCCAGGGCACAATATACAATTTTTTGAAGATGATGATGAGATTGAATGATTATCTTGCAGTTTACTGTTATGTGGAAGTGAATCTGCTCCTTTGTCACTGGACACCTCAGCAAACTTTTGATAAAACATGGACTTTCTTCAAAAAGTTGAGGGATTATAAGAATCAAACTCTGATAGAATTTACTTATCTAGAGCACACCAATCCTAAAGTGGGATGTATAGTTCAGGTTTATTTTTTGTTCTTATTTATTTATTATTATTTTTCTCTTTATTTTTATTGCTGACACTATTACAGATGGCCCCATTTCCTCCCCTTTGCCCACTCCACTCAGCCCTTACTCCCCTTCCCTCTGGCCATCCTCATACTATTGTCTGTGTCTATGGGTCATGCATATATGTTCTTTGGCAGATCCCTTCACCTTAGTTCAGGTCTATTTTTACACTCAACAACTTACTTATGCATCCCTAATATTCACTACTTTTAAAAATTGTTGTTTATTTGTATATGTGCATTTTTATATATGAGTATTTTTAAAACTGTATAAGTACCATATTTTTCTTTAGTTCCAAAACATACCAAATGTCCACCACATAGGAGATGCTCAGTTATTACTTCTTAAAAGTAAACAAAATTGTTATTCATAAATAAAAAAGCTAAGCAAAGGCTAACCACCAGAATACTGAATAATGGAAGAAAATAACTTATTGAATGCACACTGACCACCAGGTAATGTTGTAAGCACTTTGCATGCAGTAATTCAGTTAATCATTTTAGAAGAGAAACAGATAACTGGAGATAGATGATTTGCATCTGATAGCCCTGAAACAGAGTGGTCAAATATCTTGCTCCAAATCCCCACAGTGAGGAATGAATAAAGAAATAAACTGCAGGCATCAACAATAAGTACAGAAATAGTTTATTTTCTTTTTTAAAAAGTATAATTTTATGGTAATCTTTTTGACATATCAAACACCAGTCCAATTATTCATCAAATAACCATTTTGGGGGTTTGTGTATCTTTTGAGGTTATGTTGTGGAGGCTGTAGAGGATCATAATGTAATAACCATTTGCATGGTTCAGGTGACATTATCCTAGAAAATAATTAATATTAAAGATAGTACATGTGATTTTGAAAAAATCATCTAGTTTCCCTCTGCATTTGAATAAAAACATCTCCCACACTGTATGGGAAAGGGCTAATGAAACAAATTCATTGGCTTTACTGAACAGTTGGGTCAATTCACCAATTCCTTTAAATTGTACATAGGGAAATTCTAAGTTGAATAAAAACCATATAACCATTGTCACTTAAGGGAACTAATTACTCTAATGGTGGCCAAACTACTCTCCCTGTTATCATCCTGTTTGTTCCTCTATGATCCATTCTTCCTCTCTCCTCCACCCACTCCCTCCCTTGCTCATTGTGTTGCACCCATACTACCTTCTGGTTGTTCCTTCTGCAAGCTACTTCCCTTCAACATCATTCCAAAAAAGAAAAAATAAAGTTCTGTTATTACAAATAACAGAAGTATTTGTGCAGATGTTAGTAAGAACATAATTTCTGGTCAGCTTTGTCCCATTACTGAATAGAAGAGGATGCCACAAAATAAAACAGAAAGGCAAGGGCCAATAACACAATAACTACAGTTAACTCAAACAGTGCACAAGACTTCCTGAGTATCTATTTGTGACTTTGCAAGTTGCTAGCGGTGTGATGTTCATAATTTCAATTAATTTTACTCTGTCTCAGTGGCTTCATTAGTAAAATACATGTGTTTGTTTCATGATATTTTTAAAATATTTTATTTATTTACTTTTAGAGAGAGGGGAAGGGAGGGAGAAAGAGAGGAAGAAAATCATCCTTGTTCAAGAGAAACATTGATCAGTTGCCTCTCACACAGCCCCAACTGGGGACCTGAATCACAATCCTGGCATGTGTCCTGACTGGGAATCAAATCAGTGACCTTTCAGTTTGTAGGATGATGACCAATCTACTGAGCTACCAGTCAGGGCTGCTTCATCATATTTTTGTGATGATTAAAAGACATAATAAAATGTGCTTAATTCAACGACTGGTTTATAGTAATTCATCACTAAATGCCAAGTACTTTTATTATTATCATTATTATTATCAGTTTAAATGATAAAATTCATTAATGTTTTATATGAGATTCATCTTATTATCTGGTACATACCATATTACCTAACACAAATATTATTTTATTTAATCATAAAAACAACCCTATGAGGTAGATACTTTTCTTTCCAGTTTCAGGTGAGAATACTGATATACAGAAATGTTAGTTTAGAGAGTTAGATCTGAAAGCATGGAAAACCAATTGAGGAAATGCTGTCTTAAAGCCACATCTATAATAATAATAAATTATAGATTATTAGATGTATTAAAGTTGAAACACTCCTAATTGGTGTGGCATAATGGTTAAGCACCCCAGCTCTAACATCAGATTTCTTGATTCAAATTGTAGCCTCACCCCTTATAAACGCTAGAATCTCAGACAAATTATTTAATCTCTCTCAGCTTCAGTCTCCTCATCTGTAAAAAGAGGACATAGGAGTGTCTGCTTTACAGCATTTATTAAGATTGTAATTACAGATGCAATATGCTCAGAATAAACACAGGCATACAGAAAGTGTCCTGGAAAGTTAGTTATTGCTTATTATAAATAAATGAGAAATGCGATTTTCCCATGTGGTATAATCTTTCCAGACATATTTTATAGCTTAGAAACATGACATGCTGACATTTCACACAAAGCTGACACACTTAGCCCACCCAAAGTAAAACATCTGTTTTCAATTGTTTTCCATCAGTAGTAGCAATGGATTTGCAGAAAACATTTTCATTGCGTCATCTAGTCTTGTAAATAAACTCGCCTTTTGCCAGATCACCAGCCAGGATCCAGACATCCTACATTGCCTTTCGAACAATTGACCTACTGAATAAAATATTTCTAGGTTATCCTAACAAGCCACAGGTGCAAACAAAAGCATCATCAGTCAAATTTACTTAGCCCTTGTTTTCAGTTATTTCTTGAAATTAAGCTTCATTAAATTTCAGGATTCATTGATATTTTATCAGAAGTAAAATATCTGTTTTGCAGACAGTATGGGAGAATATGTAATACACTGAAAAAATATATATATAAATCAACTTTTCATCAGAATTTTATACAGCACTTATATCTATGGTCAAAAGGCTCACTATTTTGGTACATCTCTACATTTCCACTACTTTCATAGGAGAAAATCTGTTTTTAAAAGCATTGTAAATGAGTGATTGAATAAATAAATGAATGTGTGAATGAAGGATTAAGCTTTTCTCCAAAAACACAAAACATTAGTCAATAAATTACCATACCTAAATACTAACTGCTTACAGGGTCCATTTTTATGTTAGTTATTAAGAATGATCTTTTTTAAAAAAGATTTTATTTATTTATCTTTAGAGGGGAAGGGTTAGGGAGAGAAATATCAATGTGTGTTTGTCTCTGGTGTGTCCCTTGCTGGGACCTGGCCTGCAACCCAGGCATATGCCCTGACTGGGAATCGAACCACAATCCTTTAGTTCGCAGGCCTGTGCTCAATCCACTGAGCTACACCAGCCAGGACAAGAATGATCCTGAAGAGGAACACAAAACTATGTGGTTGCTCTTACCACTGACTAAACATCATTTTTTAATTTATTTTATTTTGTTTTTTACTAAGAAACATATATGAATAGAATAATTCTTAATAAAATGCAAGTAAATGAATTTGAAATTCTTCAATTATAATTTCTCTTTTTTAAAATTATTTTATTGTTGTTCAATTACAGTTGTCTGCATTTACCCCCACCACTCCCCTCCACCACAGCCATCTCTACCTCCCTCCCTTGCTTCGACCCACAGCCCTTGTTGTTGTCCATGTGTCCTTTATACTTATTCCTGCAAATCCTTCCCCTTTCCCCCTGAAACTCCCTCCCCTCTCCCCTCTGCTCACTGTCAGCCTGTTCTCTATTTCAGTGTCTTTGGTTATATTTTGCTTGTTTGTTTGTTTTGTCGTTTAGGTTCCTCTTAAAGGTGAGATTATATGATATTTGTCTTTCACCACCTGGCTTATTTTGCTTAGCACAATGCTCTCCAGTTCCATCCATGCTGTTGCAAAGGGTAGGAGCTCCTTTCTTTCTGCTGCATAGAATTCCATTGTGTAAATGTACCCTAGTTTTTTGATCCATTCATTTACTGATGGGCACCTAGGTTGCTTCCAGCACTTGGCTGTTGTAAATTGTGCTGCTATAAACATTGAGGTGTATAAATTCTGTTGGATTGGTGTTTCTGGGTTCTTAGGATATAATTCTAGCAGTGGAATTGCTGGGTCAAAAGAAAATTTCATTTTTAGGTTTCTGAGGAAATTCCATACTGTTTCAACAACAAAAATTTTGTTATTGACTGAAGCACACTTGCCAGTTAGTAGAAGGAGGAAAGAAAATTACCATAGGTTGAGAACACACTATATTCCCCCATATTTTGCTATGTGTTCTCATGTAAACAATCTCATTTATACTCAAACCAACCTGATGGCATATGTATTATCACTCCCCCAATGTTACGTATGAATAAACTATTGGCCCATATAGGTTAAGTAACTTTTCCAAGGCCACATGGGTTAATATATGGCAGAACCTAGATTTGAATTCTCTAAAACCCATACTCTTTTTGCTTCTAAAAAGACAGAAAGTAGAGGCAAATGAGTAAATTTTGTCCTCCTTCCTGGATAGGTAACCTTTAGATCTAACTTTCCTGCTTCCTTTTATGGAGCTGCATCCTTCGTTCTTTTAAATACGGCTCTCACCAATTCTTTCTGTGCAGTTCTACATAGTTATCTCCTGTACTTCTCTCCTTCTACTTCAGTGAATCAAGCAATAAGCAATAGCAAATACAGAAGGTGAGAAAATTGTAATATAGCTATTCTTGAAGAACAGTACACATACCGTTGCTAATTTATACATATAGAAAGGTTCTTCTGGATATAAGCACAGAAGTTCTGAGAGAAATTATAAGTATTGATTTTGTTATTGCCTGCATTGATGAAAGGAAATTACATTATGTACACAAAATATGAAATTCAATTGAAATAATACCAGTAAGTATTTGTTATAAAGTTAAGTGCCAACTGCTGAGGTAGACATTAATATTGGTATTCTCAAACTTTAGTATGCATAGTAAATCTTTTGGGAACTTTTTTAAAAATGTAGATTCCTAGCCACTCTCCCCTGAGAGATTCTAACTTAGGAGACCTAGAAAGTGCTCAGGTATTTACAACTTCAATAATCAATCCAGGTGAATTTAATGTCAGTAGTCTTTTAACCACACTTTGAAAATAAATATTGTAAAGTAAATCACATACTTTGGGTGTGGGTGGTATGGCAGAGAACTGAAATCAGTTTTGAATTTTACATTTCTTAACTTATTTATGACAATGTTGTTAAATCATAATCAACTGTACTTGGCAAAGATGTTTCCAGAAATGTGTCCAGTAATTAATAGGAGAATAGGAGAATAGCACCATAATATACAAGATTCAAAAAAGTAAAAGTGAGGATACAGGGAAACTTAATGAAATCAACAAAAGACAAGAAAGGAAGAAAAAAGAAAACAAAGCTATGTGGAAAATATAAGGTGACAGAAATAATTGCAATATATCATTAATCACAAAATTGTGAAAGCATTGAAAGTGTACATTAATTCTCAGGTTGTCATTTTAAATCAAAATACATACTATTTAGAAGAAGTCAAATTAAAACAATATTATACTATATTGCATACCAAAAAATGAAATGATGGAAATAAATCTGCCAGGAAAATACTAACAATGCAGATTTCTCAGTATTGCCATGTAAAATTTTGACAATTTTTGTTCAGAACTTACTTTTTTTAAATCCTCATTCAAGGATATGGTTAGAGAGGAAAGAAGAAGAAGAAAAAGAAACAGTGTGAGAAACTTTCGTCAGTCATTGATGTAAGAGAGCAACATCAGTTGACTGCCTTCATACCCTCCCTGACCAGGAATCAGACCCACAACCTATGTGTATGTGCCTTGACCAAGTATAGAACCTGCAACCTTTTGTTGTACAGCTCAGTGCTCCAACCAACTGGCCACCTGGCCAGGGCCAGAATTTACTTTTTTAACAGATGCTCCAAGTAACTCTAAATGCAGGTGGCTCTGAAACCATATCAAGAAAAGCTTAATTAGAGCACTGTTGGACACAATGGTTTCTCTATTTCACAACTCTAAAAAGTAATTTACACCTGCATTAAGACTTACATTTTCACATCAATAGGTTTCAAATTATGGGAAATTTTTTTAAGTCAAATAATGATGTCATGCAGGAGGACCCACGTCTAGGAAATGTGGTAATTTTTCAAATCTCATTATTGTACATTTTTTCTTTTCTTTTCCTTTTGTTGTAAAACTGTCCCAATTGATACAGGCAGCTCAACTCTTAATGGGTGCAAGGTATCATCTATTTGCAGAAAGTAGTTCAAGTAAAGCCCAATAAATACATTTTAAAACTTTTTATTTTATTTTTATTTTAATAGTCTATTTTTGTTTCTTTCATTACTATTTATCCCCCTTATACCCACTTTAACCTCCACCCACACCCTATCCCCCACAATCACCACACTGCTGTCCATGCCCATGAGTCCTTGTTCTTTTTGGCTCAATCCCCCCACTCCCAACTGCCCTCTCCCAGAACCATCAGCCTGCTCTCCATCTATGAGTCTGTCTCTATTTTGCTTGTTAGTTTATTTTGTTCATTAGATTCCACATATGAGTGAAATCATATGGTATTTGTCTTTCTCTGACTGGCTTATTTCACTTAGCATAATGTTCTCCAGGTCCATCCATGTTGTTGCAAAGAGTAAAATTTTTCTTCTTTCTTACAACCAAGTAGTATTCCATTGTGTAAATTTTAATTCCATTGTGTATATTTTAATGCCAAAGTTAATCTGAATAATCACCACAGGCCTCTCCCAAAATCAATCATAGATAGTTTGAAGGGAAATTCACTTCTATCAGCTAATGGTATCTTGAATATTAACATGCAGTAAACATTATAGTTTGGAGGATCTGACATTCACAGTATGGGTTACATTTATCTAATGTGCAGATTGATTGGTTTATCCCAACATGAAATAAGGCATTAAGAGACATATAGTGCATTTCAAGAGCAGAGGTGAGTAGTACCTTTTCAACTTCCTCTCTAACCATTTCTCTATGTGAATTGTTATGCCAATAAAATCATCTTACTGTACACCTTCTGAGTTTTCCCACTTCTAAATATGTTTGATTTTTTTAAAGAGACTGCTAAAAAATGAAAAGAAAAGCCATAGACAGGGAGAAAATATTTTAAAAACATATCATATATAGGTCTTACATATAGAATATATTAGGGGCCATTATGACTCAATAATAATAACACAACCTGAAATAGCCAGTGCAGACATTCTAAGGTGGAGGCATGTCTTGCTTGTTGAAAAAGGCTACTTTGACAAGAGTGCAGTGACTGAAGAAGAGAACACAGAAGAGAAGAACTGATCATTAGGGCTTTATAAGTCCTAAAGTCTCTGCTTTAAAATTGTGTGAGATGAGAGCACAGTAGTGCAACAGATCTTGACCTTGAAGTCTTTGTATAGAATTCAGGAGGTCTGTGAACCTAGACAGAAGAAATCACACCTTTATTTTTACTAATCCTGAACTGAAATTTGGCATTTCCTTCCATTATTAATGGAGCAATGAACCACAGTAGTAACAATATTACTTGTAACTTTGTCAGAAATAGAAAACAAAGACAGTTTCATATCATAGTATAGTCATTGAAGATATCTGAAAATATCATTCATACTTAGTACAGTTTTGAAATTATGGTAGCTATTGGACTTGACACTAGATCTTATTATTTAATGCATTAAGAAGCACATACAATACTATGTCATAAATTTGCTTTTTAATTACTTTGACTACGTATTTTAGAATAACTCATTTGCTGTGTTTTGTTTTAAAAATTTTATGCATTTTTAAATATTCCATGTATTTTTGTTGAGAATAAGTTACTGAGGGGGAAGATAGATCAGTTAGGAGTTTATTTTGGTGATCTAGGGTGGAAATTATGATTCTTAGGCCAAAATTGTAGCAGAGAAAGAGATGAAAGTAGTGTGATTCTTGTATTTTGAAGATAGAGCTAATAGACTTAGCTGATGGATGGGATTTGGGGTATGAGAAGCTGGCATATGTTAAGAATAACTACAATGTTTTTGTAAATCTTACATTTTCTTATGTGTTTGAAATATAAAAGCAAAGGTAGAAATTCTCACGGATAAATCCTTGCCATATACTTCCCCAGAGACAGTGAAATTGAATATGAAATAGGTAAAGAAGATGATGGCAGAGGGGAACTAATTGTTTTCTTGAATTATTATCCAGTCATACCTGTCTTGACATTTTATTGCCCTCAGGAATTTTATTTGAAATTAAAGAACCATAACCTAGTAAAACAATAAAATATAATTTATATTAAAATTATAAGTAAATTATAAATTTTATAATTTATATTAAAATTCTATTTTATTGCTTATGGTATTACAATTGTCCCAAATTTTCCCCCTTTCCTTCCCTCCACTCAGCACCTCCCACTCCCTCAGGCAATCCCTACACCATTGTTCATGTCCAAGGGTCCTGTGTATAAGTTCTCTGGCTACTCCATTTCCTATCCTGTACTTTACACCCCCATTGCTATTCTGTAACTTCCTGTTTGTGCTTCTTAATCCCTACATCTTTTTTACCTGTCCCCCTGACCCACCTTCCATCTAGCAACCATCAAAACGTTCTTTGTGATTCTGTTTCTGTTCTGCTTGTTCTTTTATTTTGTTTTTTTAGATTCAATTGCTGATAGATATGTATTTATTCCCATTTTATTGCTCTTATTTTTGATATTTTAAAAGAAGACCCTTTAATATTTCATGTAATAATGGTTTGATGGTGATGAACTCCTTTAGCTTTCTCTTGTCTGGGATGCTCTTATCTATCCTTCAATTTTATTTTATTTGTTTTTTTTCCATTTTTAAAAATTGTTGTTTAAGTACAGTTGTCTCCATTTTCCCCCACCCCGACCGACCCCAACCATCCCCACTTTCCACCCTTGATCCAACCCACACCTTTGGTTTTGTCCTTTAATTTTATATGATTGCTTCATTGGGTAATCTTGGTTGTAAGTCCTTGCTTTTCATTACTTTGAATATTTCTTGCCAATCTCTCTGGCCAGTAGAGTTCCCTTTGAGAAATTGGCTGATAGTCTTATGGGAACTCCCTTGTAATTAACTAACTGCTTTTAAGCTTCTGTCTTTGTCATTAACCTTTGGAATTTTAATTATGATGTATCTCGGTGTGGGCCTCTTTGGGTTCATCTTGTTTGGGACTCTCTGCTTTCTGGACTTGCATGTCTACTTCCTTCACCAAATTAGGGAAGTTTTCTGTCGTTATTTTTTTCAAATAGGCCTCCAATGTTTTGCACTTTCTCTTCTCCTTGTGGCACTCCTTTGATGCAAATGTTGGTATACTTGAAGGTGTCCCAGAGGCTCCTAACACTATTGCCATTTTTTTGTTATTTTTTCTTCTTGTTCTAATTGGGTGTTTTTTGCTTCCTTATATTCTAAATTGCTGATCTGATTACTGGCTTCACCCACTCTACTGTCAATTCCCTGTAAATTGCTCTTCATTTCAGTTTGTGTCTGCTTCATTTCTGATGGTTCTTTCTTTTGGTTTCTTTTTTATGTTGGTGAAATATCCAATGAGTTCCTTGAGCATCTTTATAAGTGGTGTTTTGAACTTTGCATGTGAAAGATTGCTTGTCTCCATTTTGTTTAGTTCTTTTTCTGGAGATTTGTTCTGTTCCTTCATTTGGGCCATGGTTCTGTCTCCTCATTTTGGCAGCCTCCCTTGTGTTTGTTTGTATGTATTAGGTAGAACTGCTATGAGTCTCTGTCCTGGTATCATGGCTTAATGTAGTCAGTGTTCAGTGGGGTCCGGTTGCACAGCCTCCGCTATCACCCAAGCTAGGCACTCAAGGTTTGTTCCTCATGTGGGCTTAGTACACCCTCCTCTTATAGTTAAGTCTTCATTGCTGTTGGCACTTCAATGGGAGGGATTTACCCAGGCTGACCAATTGCAAGGACCAGCTCTGACCACTGACCACTGACCACCATAGAGGATCAACTGTGCAGGGGCCCACTCCACAGAGCAAGACTTACTTCCACAGGGCTCTGGTTCCTGATGAGTCCACACCTTGAATATGTCACTTGTAGAGGTAGTTGAGTAGTGGTGTTCTGACATGGTCTGTAGCTGTCTCCTGGGTGTGCAGGCTCTTTGGCCTCCCTAGAGGTGCCATTTTGAATGGAAATATTCAATAAAAATAGTTTACAAACTTACTCCTCAGTCCTATGGAATAATATGGTGTGTCCTGAAGACAAAACTGCCTAGGCATCCCAAAGTTGCAAAATAGGGAATGGGAAGAAGGTGTGCATACTTCAGGCAAAAATGTGTTTTAAATCAACTACTGTAGTACATAAAATATGTGGTCTATTTAAGTGGTGGATCATCTGAAATTTAAGGTGAAAGCAGGAAAAGCACCTAGACTTTCCCATAAGATTACACTGAGACAAATACCCTTATGCAAAACAAAATTCTGTACTTGGTGAACCATAAGACTCACCCATGTGAAAATTCTCACATCTTAACATGTCTGTCATTTCATTAACAATAAATTCAGAGATGTTTTCTGTTGTTCTGCTGCCTTATAATGGGGTGGGAGAAAACAGGCTGGTGACAGAAACTTTATTATGTCAGAACGTTTTTAGGTTTAATTAAATTCAAAACAATTTAAAATGGTAAATTGGTTTTCTAACCAATTATTTCAAGAATATTATTCATCTCAATTAAGTATTTAATGATCAAAACAGTGATTTAATTTCTAAACTCTCTACTTTTTAAATATAGAATATTATAATTTTATAAGAAGCTTTAGAAAGATCCAGAGTACTATGCTTTACACCTAAACACATACACAATAATACTAAATATAAACTACACTAGAAAATAAATTTTAAAATTTGAAAAATTTATAAAGGTTCAGAATATATAATCAAATGATTATTTCATTTCAAAAAATAGTGAAACAAGCAACAGTTCATTTATTTTATTCCTGCCTTCATCTTTTTCTAGGTTTATTTTCATTAGCAATCTCACATTTTCTGAAAGATAATACCCAGATGGGAGAAATTAAGATAGAACTGCCAGGGGATATTTATTGTTAGACGTGGGATGCATTCATCAGATTGTGATTCCCAGAGAGGGCAATCAAGATTGACTCTGGTTGAGTGTTTGCTGACACCTTGCTACCTGGGATATCATATGCTCATTCTGACTAATGCCTCTAATCTTCTTACAACTTGATAAGGGAAAAATAAATGCAAATTTATAAGGTAAGTGATCAGTGTCAAGAGTTCAGCCAGTGTAACTGTTCTTGAATCATCCAAATCTATAATCCCTCCCTGTTTCAAGTCTGGGTATTTATCAAAAATAAAAACACTAATTTGATGAGATGTATGCAGCCCTATGGTCATTAAAGCATTATCTACAATGGACAAGATATAAAAGCAACCTAACTGTCCATTGATAGATGAATGGATATGTATATATCCATATATATATAATTATATAATATATATATAATTTCTAGACTATGTATGTACATGTAATAATATTTTGTATTTTACATATGGTTCCAGACTATCTATCTAATCTATTTATCTCTCTATATAATGTATACCTATACACATACATATATATTTACAACATTTTGCCATTTGGGATAATATTTATGAACTCAGAGGGAATTATGCTAAGTGGAATGAGTCAGACAGAGAAATATGATATGATTTTATTTATATGTGGAATCTTAAAAAGCAAAAGAAACAAAGAAAAACAAAATAGAAACAGACCCACAGATACAAAAAAAAAACTGGTGGATATCAGAGGGTGGAATAGTTGGGAGTTGGGTAAAATAGGTGAAAGTACTAAGAGGCACACAATTCCAATTATAAAATAAATAAGTCATGAGGATGTAATGTACAGCATAGGGTATACAGTCAATAACATTGCAATAACTTTGTATGGTGACAAGTGGTAATTACACTTATTGTGGGGATCATTCCTTAATATCAATATCAAACACTGTATATCAATATGGAATCACTATAATGCACATCTAAAACTAACAGGATATTGTACATCAATTATATGCCAATGGGGGAAAAAGAAAAATACAATTGGGTTTGAATTTGCACAAATTTATATTTTAATTTGGCAGAAAGTTGGAAAACCTTCTAAATGAACATTGCAAGTTGCCAAACTCTAATGGCCAGGCATTGTGGGAATACTTTTAGTATCTATCCCCGGTTTTGTACAGAGATAATAATGCCTTCTTCTTTCATTTACTACTCTACAGTTGATTAAATTCAATGTGGTTTTATTTACTTATCGTTTCCAAAGCTACTAATATATAATGTAAAATGTATCATCTGAGCCATGAATATGATAAAAAGTTGTAAAGAGAAAATCAATGTTCATTTAAAAGCAATTAAAACAAAAAAGAAAACCTAACAGTGTTGGGGATCACTTTGTGTGGTATCGGAAATTGTAGCCCTGCATGAGGCAAGGCCTTGCCTGTAAGTCTCGACCAGAAAGCTGGGAATGCTGGTGGCAGGCATGACCCAATACCAACACCAAGGGTTTCCGTGGGAAATCAGGCGTGAAGAATACATTGTATCCTTTCGGGCTTGCTTTGCTTTGTATAGCCCTGTTGATATAAACCAATGTTTAAATTCAAAGCATAAGGGAGTGAAGTCTTAATCTCGTGAAACACGCCTTAACAATGCTGTGGTGTCAGCATATCTAACAGACCTTGACATGAGGCAGATCTCTGTGTTTCCTCAATTGTTATCTATAGATAATATCTGTTTTCTGTAACTATGGCCTTTAGACATTGATTGATGAGCTTTGCATGCATACACTATACCCCTGTGCATACCAATCCCAACAAAAGCCATTTTGGAGAAGGGCTTGGGACATTCTCCACTAGAGGGAATCACCACCCTCTTTCCCACTGGAACAACAGATTGTGTCTGGGATGACACATTCTCCTCTGTGGTGGCTGCGAGAGCTCTGTCGGATGAGGCATCCCACATAACAGTATCTTTCATTTTATGTTCACTTAACATACAACACTGTGTAGAAGTATTGACATTAAAATACATTTTGAGGCAGAAGATTTTAGCAATCATGTATGAAATCCTATTTTATATACCATTTTCAATAAATGGATCTAGAGTTTTAGAAACTGAACTGTATCTATTTGATGAAATATACAGATTTAAAAGAGTTGTGGAATTAATTTTTTCCTTCCACAATGGAAAAGTTAATTGGTTTATAAAAAAATGACAGTGAAGTATCTACTTGAATTCTTCTTCAGCCCTTCCCTCCAGGTAGCTCTGTTTAGGCTACTCCACATTTGGAGCTGAACCCATACCATGTGTTCTTGTATACAAACAATGCCACCCTATTTGCTCAATATCCCCAACCCACTCTCCCATCAGACTAATTGGAGGCCCCAAAATGAAGAGACAGTAGGAAAAATGAGTGACTTGGGGCCATCAGAGTGGAGGACTACATTACCTTAGAGCCAGAGAAGAAGAATAGTGTTGACAATGAATGAAAACAAGGATATCTATCCTTACTTCCAGGAGAAGAAACGAATTCAGTACTTCCATGTACAGTTTACAGAGACATTTTTGTCAATAATGCCCCCTGATCCCCACATACATGCATAGGCCACTGCTATGGTTTGAATGTGTCTCTTACCCAAATTAATAAATAGAAATATTTAGGATGAAGCCCTCATAGATGGAATTACTTTTTGCAAAAGGGGTCCTACAGAGACTCCTCAACTTTTTCACTTTGTGAGGACACATCAAGCTACCATTTACAAACCAGGAAAAAGACCTTCACTAGAATGTGACCATTTTGGCACCATGATCTTGGACTTCCAGCATCTAGAATTGTGAGAAATAAATTTTTGTTGCTTATAAGGCATTCAGCCTATAGTATTTTGTCATAGTAGCCCAAAATGACTAAGAAAACCAACCAAGTAAAGTTTTTGGAACCTTGTAGATTTATGAACAATCTGCATTCATTTTTATTTACTACTTATAAGAGCTTCTGATATGTTGAGTTTAATAATATCAGAACTGACATTTTATTAAGTGAGTTCAGTCTAAGATTAATTAATTCCTGGAGAAACACTACAAGGCCTGGGTGAATAACACAACTGTCTCAAGAAAAAATTTCCATGACCCCAAGAGTGACCCAACTCTATAAATTAGCATGAATTACAAAGATGCCTAAAAGCATCTGACCTATACATAGATAAAAATACAATCTTAAAATTGAAATTAGGTACATCTCTCAACAATACACAAATGTGTATTTCAATGAACTCAAAATAATTGAAGCTGTTATGCATGTATAGATGGAAGAAGTGGACACTAGTATCTCCTTAAAAAGCAAATGAGATGGAATTGGAAAGCGTTATGCTAAGTGAAATAAGCCAGGCAGTGAAAGACAAATACCATATGATCTCACCTTTAGGAGGAACCTAAACAACAAAACAAACAAACGAGCAAAATATAACCAAAGACACTGAAATAGAGAACAGGCTGACAGTGTCCAGAGGGGCGGCAGGGAGGGAATTTCAGGAAAAAAGGGGAAGGGTTTACAGGAACAAGTGTGAAAGACACATGGACAAAAACTAGGGGGGGTGGAAATGGGGGGGGGGTGCTGGGGGTGGATTGGGTTGGGAGTAAAAGACAGAAAACTGTACTTGAATAACAATTAAAATTTAAAAAAAGATAGACCTGAACCAGAGTAACAGAATTAAAAAAAGAAAAAGAAAGCAAATGAAACTGAATTTTGAGGCTTCACTGAATTTGAAAAAGTCACATTTCAGATAGTGGCCTTATGAGTTTTGCATGTTTCTATCATTGTGCTGCTGGGTCACAGCTACATCCTATCATTCCAATCCTGCCATTTGTTTGGCACAGTTATTTAGAGTGATTTTTTTGGTGTGATGTGAAGAATGACTTAATATTTTCATTTTCAGCAATATATGTGAATATTCCTAGTAGCTAGGGAATGTATTATACTTCTAGACCAAGGTTTTTCAACAATATCACTATTGACATATGGGGTGATATAATTCATTGTTGTGGGTAGTTGTTCTATACATTCTAAATGTTTAGCATCATCAGTGGCTTCTACTCACTTGGTATCAAATAACATCTTGCCCTTCCAGTCGTTTTAACCAAAAACATATCTAGACATTGGTAAATGTCCTTGGAGGATGATATCACCCCCAGTTGAGTACCACGGCTCTGGAAAAAAAATTTGATCAGTTACCTGCTTGTTTTAAATGACTCCCCTCAACAAATTCACTGTCCATTCCAGTGGAATAATCACTTATCTTTAGCCCAATACTGGTTCCTGTTTGGTAATGTTGGAGTACAGTTAAAGAATGGAAATTTTGTCACTCTCTAGAGTGGATCTTAGCTGTTAATTTAACTTGGGTTTCAAATAAAGCCATTGACATTAATTTGAGTGTTTATTCTATGTTCCCAGATATGGAAACACATGCAAATACACAGAATCCATAAATATACAATTTATGTCTTTTATCTGAACCACATATTCATTCATGACTACATATGTGTGATTCAAAAAACAATTATCTAATATGCTAAAACATACACAACAAGACATTTTTATCTGATGCATTTTTCTCCTCTTATGCTTTTCTCTGACAAATATTTCCCTAAGGTTCAACTGTGTCAGGGATGGAGAAGGGAGTCCGTCATGGAGAACTCATTCAGCTGTTCAGCCCAACAGCATAAATTTGATCTTGTAATTAGTATTCAACTCAGCATCTTGGACAGAAACCAGTGTTACAGCCAAGAGGTGGTTTAAATCACATAAATCATAGATCAATGACAGAACTCACAGAACTGGATAGATTACAAAAGTAAAGCTTTAGTTAAAAATAGATTAACTGTTTCCCTGCAGGAATTTTTTAATCCACCCCAAAATATATCAAACAAAAAAAATTAGATCCAATTTTTTTGTAGCATATGCATATAATGTAAGTTGAAATATACTTTTCCCTTCACAGCCACATTAATGTTTTGGAAATGTAGAAATGTACATGCACTTTGTACCTATGAAAATATTCTACATTTATAACACTTTATTATTTCATGATATTAAAATAGCCACAAAATATGTGTTATAGTGACAACAGTGCAATAGTGATGTGAAAGCTGTTTTACCTTATTTTATGAAATCAGATTTTAAACTTCAAACTCAATCTAGAAAATGTTTCTATTTTTAAGAAACAATGGATATCTTTTAGTCTAAATTATGTAGCTCAAAAAGCATTATAGATTTTGAAGTTACAGTAAATAAAACTACTAAAATGGTAAGTTCTATAAATTTTTGATAAGAAATTATCTCATTCTCCAATAATCATCTCATTAGCTCTTTTCACTATTTTCTTTTGGAATTCAGAATCATTCCCAACTATGCAAAAATGACTTGTAATAATTTAAATATATATATATGTTCAAATGTGGCATATTATAAAGTTCTCAATAAAATTAACAACTTAATTTTAAGTGCCATAAAACACCTTTTTTAAATTGAAATTCTGAATCTGACTCCTTCTACTTTAAAGTAGAAATAGCTTTGATTCCTGACATCAAGGAACATACCCAGAATAAAAAAAGGAAGTTTTTCTAATATTACAATCCCAGACCACTAAAAAAATATCAAATAGGTAAAATTCAGAATTCATGTACACCATCTAATCTTGTTACTTTAAACAATTTTTCTTGAAGTTCATTTTAGACAATTTTTCTTGGAGTAGATAAATTAACTTGCAGACTCAATTCACTGGGAAATGATTGAATATAATGAAAGAAAAACCTAAACAATACAACTGAATTTTACAAATGTTACTCTGAAGGAAAGAAATTTAATTAACAATTTTCTGAGATGTAACAATTACAGAATTACTACCAACACATTAAAAATATGTTTTAAAATGATGACAACATGTAAGCAAAATTTTTCACTGTTTTGCCTCTCATGTTTTATATTTATGAAATATTCTCATGCTACCTCTTTATGAGGAAAATGCAAGTAACTTCCATATAATAGTCATCTTACTAAATAAGAAGGTAAAAAACACCATCTTAAGCAATAAAGCTTTTTTATATGTATTTTTAAAATATGAGTACTCAAGTGGAGAAATCAATTTTAAAGTGTTGCTACTAATTGCTACATAAAAACAAAATATCTATAAGACTAAATTGAAAGAAAGCATCATGCTGTCTACTGTTTCATGATTTATTATTTACAACTTAGATAAGTTATATTTATTGAGTTCCATATAAGTTTCTAGAAGAATCATGTAATAGCAGGGTATAACTTTGATGTTTGGGTTGATTTATGTAAATCCACAATTAATATATGAAAACAGAATAACTATTTTAATATAAAACTTTATGGTATTTTTAAATTTAAACTCTCCAAGACTGTGTTTAACTTACTCCAAATTATATGTTTCTATTCTCTGTCTACTATAATCAAAAGTCTAATATTTGTCTAAAAGTATATAATATGTAAATAGAGTTATGATATTAAAAATATTGATCACATTACTAGAGATCCAGTTAAAGAATATTAACTACCCACATGGTGCTTAGTCATGCTCCATGTAAGGGTTACAAATTACAAAACCGTCTTTTCATAGTTTTAGGTAGTAATATTTCAAGGTCTTGATTATTTAGATATATTTGATGGATGATGTAAACAACAGACACTTTTAAGTTCAAAAATAAAATTATTATTTTTCTAAAATGCAAGTAGAGTCTTCTGAGGAAAAAAATCAATGATAAAATAGAAACTGCTATTTCAAGTTGTGAACAGACATTTGAAATATTTCTTTTTAATCTATATGAATGAATATTCTGGAGTGAGATAAGTTTACAGCACTTACGTCTATCTTCTGTACAATTTATGAGAAGAAAAAGGATGCCACACTGCCTTTAGAATTCACCTGATGAAACACGTGAGACATTAAATGAATGAAGCTGAAAATGCAGCCATAAAAGTTTATCATTTTATCCAATGATTCAATTATGTCAGTTTTTAAGTCAAAATTTTCATCCAAAATGAAAACAGCTAGTATATCATTGGGAAAATTTATTAAAGAGATTCAGATTCTCAAGTATGTATGCATTTTAATGAGTCTGGATAACAAATGTTTTATAAGGAACAAATAAAGAGAAAAAAGAGTTTGGGAAACTCTACCAGATCTGTTGCAAACTAATGGAATTTTTAAATACCACCTAATACAAAGCACACTCTATAGCTAGTCATAAGATTAAAAGCTTTTCAAGTTGCTATCTTGGGAAATTTCTTTCAAGGAAATTACTACAAAGCCTTGTTTTAGTAGGTTCCCCTACTGTGCTTCCCACTGTGTTTTTTTAATAAGGAAAGCTATCCATCCATAGAGGTGTATCCTGTTCTCCATGCTTCAGCGTCAAGCAGCAGGCAGATACTGTAGACACTCGGTGTTTGACTCTTTAATTTTCACTCCATAATGTTAATGCCTCCTTTTGCTGACTGATGCATGTATCTTAGTGGTTGTTTAATTATGACTAGGCACAGATTCTCCCCACCCCATAAACTCCCCCATTTCTAATCACATTCAGAGAAAACAATACATAATCTAAGGTATCTTTATGTATATAAGGTAATAGGTGTTTACTGTAATCATAAAAAAGTCAACATGTATGGTTCAAATTATTAAAAAACAGAAAGCATATTTAATAGCATACATCATTTTATTATTAATATTATAAAAAGCAAACACCAGAAGCTACTTTAAAATTCTAAATTCTTAATTGTCATCTTATATTTTAAAGCTATGCAAAATACAAATGTTAAACTAAAAAAAAATATTTAAAATATTATGGAGGACTCAGACTATCTTATTAACATTCACACAAGCAGAATTAAATTAACAAAGATAAAAAATATTTTTAATGCATGGAGACTCTTTATTTGTTATTTAAAATTTTAACACCAATTATCTCTTTTGGGAAAAAAAAACATAGACCTCTTTTATGAAACAAGTATCACAAAATGGTATTTTACTGAAAACAAGAAAAAATAAATGTATACTCAC
The DNA here is from genome assembly GCA_004027735.1 of Carollia perspicillata. Taxonomy (NCBI): domain Eukaryota; kingdom Metazoa; phylum Chordata; class Mammalia; order Chiroptera; family Phyllostomidae; genus Carollia; species Carollia perspicillata. The sequence continues at coordinate 75,135 of PVKM010000279.1, read as the reverse complement.
CAAGAAGAAGATCTAATGTATATTACACTTTCGAGGGAACCAAATATGGATTTGGCTATTTTCACATTAGTTTAATCTCTCCTTAAAGATACTTTGTATTATTGCATAACAGAAATTGTGTTATCCATAAATCTGAAAATTCCTGCCTCCTGTAGGGCAGGGAAGAGTAACGGGGAAAAAATAAGGATAACTGTAATTGAAAAACAATAAAAAAAGAAAGAATGAAATTCCTGCCTCCTATAGAGTTGTGTGTTTTTTTATAAAGGCCCAGATATAGCCATCAAGGTTAGGGGAAGAATTCTTGTGATCAATATTTCACTACCAACACTAGTTACATCAAGAAAATGTGTACTTATTCTCACTAAACAAATTATTTAGAATTGATGACATAGCTAATGTAAAAAGACATGAAAAAACTGTAAAATTCCCTACAAATTCACAACATATTCATGCTATTTATATCAATTATACAAATACTACTACTTCTCCCCACACAACATACCCAGTCAAGGGAAAATAATCTCTTGATAATAAAAAGCAATATGTTTTATGTTTTTATTTCTGATTTTCATAGCTAACAGTGACAAATACTTTGCTGAAAAAGAGCTTTTAAAATAAAGCTTCTTTAAAAAGAGCTTCTAACATTCAAAGATAGTCAATGAATTATCATATTTTAATGCTTCAAATATCAAATAAATAGCAAGGAATTTTAATAATGGTGGTTGAATTTCACATGTAATTAAATCAAAATTGGTAGATAAAGATGAGATTGTACAAAGACTAGTGGTATAGTGCCACCAGTATTGGGTTGTGCTGCATCCATGACAACAGAATGGAAGGTTGCATTTACTACTATTATCTTACATACTCACAGCTGAATGCTAATGCAGCTATACTGAGAAAAATCAAGTTTCAGATCTGAAGCCACTGAACTTACATATACTGTGCATGGAGTTACAAATACAGAAAAGAATAGAAAGATATATTACAGCACGGAAATCTCTCAAAAGGTTATTATTTTAAAGTGTACATAGATAGGCTAATTGTCAAACATTCAAAGAATATTTATTAGGGCAAAAATAAATTTAGTAAAAAAGAATATTTTTTTCTAGAATGTTTTTGAGAGCATAATCAGCAAACTAAGAGATTATTCAATTTTTCTCCACATTAAAATTGAAAATTGACTATTTCTTTCAAATAAGCATTGACTTAATAGGGTATTGTCTAAGCTACCTTTGAAAAAGAGCCTGAGAAAAGGGAAATTAAATGCAATTATATATCTTTTACTGATTTGATTAAATAAAGCTTCATTACTTTGTTTTTTTTAAAAAAAAAAACAGGAATACAGTAACCAAATTTCATATTTCTCTTTTCCCTAGTTTTAAAGATGGGACTCTATTACTATATATAAATAGGTGATGATGATAAATGGTAGATGATGATAGATAGATAGATAGATAGATGATAGATAGATAGATAGATAGATGATAGATAGATAGATAGATAGATAGATAGATAGATAGATAGATGATAGATAGATTGATAGATAGTTTATGAATTCCCTGTCTGATGCAATCCCATATTGAACCTGAAGTATCCAGGAGGCAGTAACTTAGTCAAGTTCATGACTAAATGTAGCTGTCTTATGATGGAGATTTTAATTATGTTACTGTTAACCTTGCCATCTTCTCAGAAACTAAGAGATCCCTTCTGGAAATTCCTTTCCTATATGGCAGCTAATTTTTCTTCTCTAATAAAATGGTTTTTGTGCCTATACAGAGACATTGTGAAATAGAAATTAAGGCTAATCCCATCATTCTAAAATAAAGAAGAGACTTGAAAATTAGTGAAGTAACTGGAATAATGTCTATTATCAAACCAGAAAACCTATACAGATAGACAGACAGAAATGCACACACATAGTATGAGGCAAAGTTTGAATTATACAGTATAGAGAAGGGTTTCCAAGCAGCAATCTTATGAATTAGTGCCAAGAGTGACATGTTTACTACCAAGTTTGCTTTCTACCCTGTACACCTTGACAGTGGTTATACTGGTATCTTTAGTAATTGCTTTGGTCTATGGTATAATTTGAAATATGAAATATTGGCCTTGAGTTAAGTGTCAAATAAATCTGAAATTATCACATATTCCTTTAACTTTGTTTTAAGAAGTCCTCAGTGTACAATTCAGGCAATTGTAAGACCAGCTCAAGAAAATAATTTATTACTCAGTCAAAAGTGAGCTATTTGTCTTGCTTCATCACTTATATTGATTAATTATAATGGACAACTACCAAGCTTTCTTCTTCATTACTATACTAACATGGGCAGATTGTTCTGTACAGTTAGCCCATATCAACAGTAATTCATTTATTTTTCTCTAAATCATTAAATAAATGTTTATCAATCATTTATTCTGTGTGTCAGTTACTAAATCATAAGCTACTAAACTTGCTAACAAAAAGTAGTGCGGTGTAGTATTGTGGACTCCAGTGCCAAACTGCCTGAGTTCAAAATTCATTTCTATCACTTAATAGAGCTGTGTGGCCTTGGGTAACTTACTTATCTTCTCTGTGCCTCTGTTTACTCAACTGTAAAATGTAGATAAGAATATTACATATTCATAGGGTATAATAAGGATTAAATTTGGTAATTGCAGTAAAGCACTTGGCCCAGGAATTGTTGTATAAAAGATGCAAAAATGTATTTATTGGAATAACTATTCCTCATCCAGATGAATCACCAACACATCATGTGAAGATTGGAACAACAGTCTTAAGATGACAAAAACCACAATCTTAACTAAAATTTTGTTACAGGACAGAAACTGGATTTAAAAAATTAAAAGTATGAGGTTCCCATATAAAAGCAACCCTAGCAATAGTAGATTTGTATTGATGAACATTTTAAACTATGAATCCAACTAGTGCATATGACTAAAAAATTCTACCTGGAGAAACAACAAGATGCCTAAATTACAACATTTGATTGTCAATATGCTGATATACTACCTGGAATGAATGCTTTGTTTTTTATAACAAACCAGGTTTCAGTTTTCACAAAACAGTTAATTTTGTCTTTTTATATGTGTCTTCCCCTATTCTCCTACCTATCCACCCCATTTGTATTTTCCTTTCCTAGTTTGCTGTTCAAGACATGTCCTTTAAGGTCTTTTCCTCTCTCTAGCTTTGCCTATTTTTAAAAATTCTCATCTAAAGATGTGTTAATGAATTTAGAGAGAGGGTCAAGGAGGAAGGGTAGGAAGGTGAGAGGAAGAGGGAGAGAGAGGGGAAGAAGGAGAGAGACAGAGACACAGACACAGAGACAGAGACAGAGAGAGAAATATTGGGTATCTCCCGACCAGAGATGGAACCCATAGCCTAGGTATGTGCCCTGACTGGCAATTGAACCTGCAACCGTTTGGTATAGGGGATGATGTTTCAACCAACTAAGCCACCCGCCAGGGCTAGGTTTGCCTATTATTTATGACCTCAATTTTAAATCCTCCTTTCCACTTCAATGTACCATTGTATTTAATCAGACAAAGATATATTTTCCTGTTATGATGGTATTAGTAACTAATATTTATAGAAGTCTTAGAATATAGCAGAATCATTGCAAAGCAACTTAAAATTATCTGATTTGTTTTTATATCTGTAAGGTATAAGTTATTATTGTGATACTCATTTTATAAAAAAAGGAAATTGAGACTCAGAGATAAGTGATTGCTCCTTTAGTGTAGAGAACATGTTTAATAATTAATTTTTATTTGCTGCAATAGAGTGAACTGCCTGTGTGGAGCCTTAAGAAATGCTAAAAAATAACCGTATCTTTGCCATTATCTTATTTCAATAATTTTTATATCCTTGTCTACATCCTGTTGCTTATAATGAACAAAACTATCATTAATATTGCCAAGATTAATATTTTTAGATTTTAATTTGTTCATGAGCTCTCAAACCATGTGTTAGGTTAAGGACAGGGACATGAATAGAAAGAGCAACATATGAAATTATAAAGACACCTGAGTAATTTAAGAAATTCAATCAATACTTGGAATATTTTATAAAGTCCACTAATATAATTTCTCACACTTGAACTAGGACACATGTTTCTACAGATATGAGTGCAATTTTGGGGGCAATGGCACAAAATATTTGAAATTAGAAATGTCCTGAGAAATCCAGAGCATATGATCACTATATCTATACAACAAAATGCAAGTAGTACTGAATTGAGCAGATGTTTTAGCACCATGTAGGCACAGACTTAATTTGTGAAGATTTTATGCATGTTTCAGAAAAAGCTCTGTATAGCTGTATTTCAAAATTGTTTGGATCTGGCTGTTTTAAAGTGTTTAAAATATTCAGAACAGCAAAAGGGCAGAGCCCTCTGTGAGGAGCAGTAGAGTTCTGAGAGGAAGCCAGATTGGAAAATGTAGAGTTTGGCGAAAGTGATCCCGTATGATGTGAATCACTCATAAAGAGAAGAAAATGCTTCCCAAGGTTACTGGAAAATAAAAGTCCCAAAATAGCTAACTCTCCCTAGTTTAAGGACATAGCCTACATTTTGGAGCAGGGCACAGAATATCTGTGTCCTGAATTCCAAGGCATAAAACCACCCAAACTGATTCACCCTAGCTTAAATTCTCAAATATTTAACAATTGGTTCTGACAGAAAAGTTGCTCCAAAGATTTCTGCTTTTTAACTCAGGTTGAAGTTATCACCAAGGTTTGATATAGCTTTACTAATATGCAATCCTGCCAAATTATACAAATCTCCCTTTTTGAATGGTCTGTAGATTAGTAAACCTCCTCTTTCCCTTGACCCACCCATGCTATCTGAACTTCTTTCTAAACACTGTTTACTGTGCATTACAGTTAATCATATTATAGTCTTTTTTTTTTACTAACTGAGGGTGCTTTAAGGTTAATAGTCATTTTTGCATCCTGTTGTTGCCTAGCAAATGCTCAACAAATAATCTTTCAGTCAATGGAAAGATGCTACAGATACAATGTAGCTTTATTTTAGCAAAGTCATTGATAGTTTTTCATAATATCTTTGGAAACCATATGGAAAATATAAGCTATATGGCAGTATTATTAGGAGAGGTTGCACAAGGTTTTATTATCATACAAAGAATATGAGTTAATGAACCCATATATCAACTTGGAAGACATTCCCTGTCATGGTCAACATTTAGATATAAGTAAAGATATTAATGACTTGCTGTTCAACTCAATACATGACAATAATCTAAGAAATAAAGCAAGATTTAAAAATCTAAAAAGTTAAACAAAACCTAACAGGATGGAAAATGGACAAGAAAAAATATATAAGTTCTCTACTAATGATTGATTTAAAGTCAATTGTGCAAGTACAGACTAAATTTAACTATTGCTACTATTGCTATAAAATAGAAGATCTCAAGATTAGGTACAAGATGAAAATGACCAACAATAGGAGGGAAGTCAAATAAGTCACTCAGCGGGTTTGGGAGTCAGTACTTTGCTTGGGGTTAAGCAATTGAGTTCAAATATGCCATCTATTAGTTCTTAATTTTTAGATATCTTACTCAACATCTCTAGTTCTCAGTGTTTTTACCTATGAAAAAAGGATAGTAAAAGCATCTACCTCATAGGCCTGGGATGAAGATGAAATTAGATAATTCATGCAAACTGCATAGGAGTTTCTGACACATATTAAAAACTCAAGATAATGATAGCCCATGGCAAATAAATATTTCTGACAAAAATTATCCTCTGCATCTGTACTGCTCAGAACAAATCCAAGATATGGAAGCATCTCAAGGGCCCATCAATAGATGAGTGCATAAAACAACTGGGGGACATTTAAACAATGGAAGACTACTTGACTATAAAAAAGAAAACCTTACCTTTTGTGACAGCATGGATGTACCTGGAGAACATTATGCTAAGCAAAATAAGGCAGCCAGAGAAACACAAATACCATATGATTTCACTCATCTATGGAATCTAATGAACCAACTGGACTAACAAACAAAATAGAGACAATCTCACAGATAGAGAGCAGGCTAACAGCTCTGGTGGGGCCTGAGGGATGGAGGGATTGAGCCAAAAAGGGGGGGAAAAGAAAGAACTCACAGATACAGACAACAGTGTGGTAATTGCTGAGAGGACAGGGGATGTGTGAAGGTGGAAGAAGGTATGGGGGGATAAATAATGATGGAAAATAAATAAATAAAAATTTTAAAATAAAGAAAATAAAATAGAGATGCTTCCAGTACATGTAAAATGAGTCCAAAAATGGCATGATGATAACAAATTATATTACTTTATATTAGAAAATAAATTGTAAACAAATTCTGCACATATTGCTCTCTGACCCTCATATTCCTTAAGACATATTTTAATTGCAATCTGTTCTGCAGCCTAAGTGTCACACTTATCCCTTCTTCTTTGGGAAAAAGAAATGGCAGATTACCTTGTCCCTCACCTTACTCTAGTAACAAACTACTCAGTCACTGTGAGTCAAGAGGGATTTTCATTTTCCATTTTAAAGGTCTTCATCCCATGGAATTAACACTCTGGACTGTTGTCAAGGGGAAACCAATCTCCAAGAAAATAAAAGAGGGCCTAGAGGTTAGAGAAAAGGCTTTAGTTTTTGCTAAATGTCCCAAGGTGGCACAACACCTGACCTTCTGATGACCCCATTGAGAACAGATGGATTGTAAGTGAAGGCATTTTCTATCTATAGTCTAGCTACATTCATATTTCCAAATTAGCACCGTGAAGAAATACCATTATTGTTAATGTTCCTTTTCCAGATCTAAATTTCAGATAATACCCATCCTTCCGCTTGATCAGCTCTACAAAGAGAAATTTGAATCAGGAAGCTGGTGAGCTCATTTTCCAGTTCAGAAATTCTTAAAAGAAATTAGCCCCTAGTTAGGTAAGTATTTTACTGTAAATTAATTTTAGATACTGTAAGAAGTGACCTCAGATGTTGCCCCATCTGTTTCTTTTGACAACAGCTTTGCTGTTTGAAGTTCTTCAAATTTCACCAGCTCAAGGAGAAGAGTTTCTTCTGGAGAGTTCCCAAGAAAATCTCCACACCAACAAATATCGTCATTAGCTCTCCAGAAGGCATGAAAATTCATCAGGGCTTCCTCTTTCCAGCTGGGTAAAACTTGGGCGGTGCATATATTAAAACACTGCCAAGTCTTTAAAATTATAAGTTTTTGTTACGTTTCAAACACATTTGCAAATTACTTAATGTACAATAAATGTCCGTTGTCAATCTTTTTAAAATCTGAAAAATCTTTAGGGGCATAAATAGGTTTCTATTTGCTAATGTAGGAAAAATGTAAGTGTAAAAATGCCGACTATTGGAAAATCATATAATGAGAAGTTAGTTATTCTGTCATTCTGTGCCTGGTTAACTTTGTTGCCTAAATCATGACATTAATAAGATCATAGCGACAAGTTTTATCTCCACGATGGCCAATTAGCATCACCTCTTTTCAATAGCACAAATTGCAACCATCACCTTAGTGAACCAAAAGCAAATGCCTGATTTTGTGCCAATGGAAAACAGGTGAGTGTGACTGGCTCTGTGCGAACCCAGGCCCATGATCAGGAAGTCTCTCAAAGGGTAAGCTCTCCAGATGAACTACATATACAAAAGCCAGCATGAATAGTAAGTTAAACAATTAACATTTGTATAACATTTTGCATGTAAAGTATATTTACATATGGTAGAGTACTTGATTTTCACAACAGTTCAATGAGAGAGAAGGAATTACCTTCATTTTATAAAGAAAACACTTGCTATCCTTTTTTTCAGCTATAATCAGCCCTAAGCCCTACAAAGAAAGAGAATTTCACAACTTTAAATACTAACAGAAATAAGAAAAAAAATTTACAGCTTTGAAACTTTTGATATGCATTTGAAAAAATATTTTTATAGAATTTGCAAAAAATAGAAGTTAAATGAAAAGCTGGCTCAAGCCATAGAAAAATGCATTTTCTTTAAAATCATCAAAAAATCTAACACTAAAGTTAATTTTCTATCCAGGTTCTCTGGACAGTTCTTCAGTTTCCCACTTTATTGTTTATATAGACAAAGGTTTCTGATCAGATAAGGCTTAAAAATTCTTTCTTCCCATTCTAACACAACAACCCTATGAAATAGGCATTATTTTATTGTTATAGATAAGAAACAAATTCAGAAATTATGTTACTTGTCCATTTTTCTTCAGATACAATATTTATCTGCATTTAGGAGTTGCACAATTAAAGATCCATAAATAATGAAACCAGTCCTTAGAAAATATTAAAATTATTGGCTATCAAATAAGACCTGCCCATCTGGTTTTTGTTCCACTTTGAGTTACTCATAATTCCATAGAACCAGTCTAAATTATAAGCAATTACCAAACATAAGCAGCAGGTACTCACAGATTTAATCACCTTTTTTTAACCGCCCTTTCTATAAATGCTGTAGTTCTGATTCTAGGTATTCAAAGTAATGACTTTTCTCTTTATCTGAGGGAAATAGAGTGTTTATCTTCTCACCCCAAATTAAAGAAAAATAAGTTACAGAGCTGTATTAAGAGCAGAACTAACAGCTGGACAGTTTTTCCAAGGTTGTTTAATTATTTTTTGTTGCTAAATTAATAGACTTCAATTAAGTTAACAAATAAATGCCCAGTACGTTTGGTGTCCCGATTAAAAAAAAATTCCCTTTCTGTCATAACACTCTTCTTTTAGCAGCATCTTCCTGGTGACATCCCAAAAGATTTTATGTGGGGAAAATACAGATTCTAGAAATGTTAAAATTCACTGGTCATTTCTATTTTGTATATCTCACTAGCTTCATTTTCTGCCATAAGGAGGAATATTTAAAAGAGAATACAAACAGATTTTTACAGAGAAAGAACCTCTGTAAAGTTCTAGTAGCAACACAACTTGTTTTCATTTCCATAATTTTACAGACCCAACAAACTGTAGACTTCATCAGTTTCACTTCACATAAAGGTTTCCTGTTCAATACAACTCCTTGTTATCTATTCTGATTCAGTTTACAAGGGTCCTCCAATATGTTCTCAGATGTATAGCATTGCAGTTATCCATGTTAATAGAAGAAAGAAATCTTTAGAAGATCTTATTAGAAAATTAATATAACTATAGTGATCTAACGCTTTAAGAGAATGGAAAACTAGTTATTATTTTTCCCAATACCATGTTAGTAATTATGAATAAAGTGAAACTTAAGTTTTCTCTTCTTTAGGGTGATACACTTGGTAGAAATCAGAAAAGAAAGAAATCTCTGCTTCACAATGACAAAGTCTCTAAATAACATTAATTGTATATTGTCAAATGAAAAGAAAAAATTCTGTCTTACTTTGAGGCAGTTGTCTGAAGCAGTAATAAAGTCACTAAAAATTGATTACATCCTGTTAAACTGAAGTGATTGTTGAAAAAACTAAATATAGTTAACAGAATTTTTATTTCAAGGAAACAAGCTCATCAATCTTAAAACATTTTTTCTAATTTAATCTCCAAGAGTAGAATAAAAACAGCAAAAAAGGGAGTGAATTAATATTTAATCAGGTATTTTTGACAACTACAATATTATTTGAGAGTGTATGTATGCTGTACTTAAAGGATTTCTAACAAGAAATTAAAAAAAATTCTTATGTTTTTAGCTGCCTCATAATAAAAGGCATTTCTGCTCATATCCTCACTTTCCAGTTAAGTGTATGTAGAAACATCGCTGTCTTTTGCAGATTTTTGGGACCAAAATATTTTATTCTAATAATTCCTCATATTTTTCCTTAGTGTCTCCTACAAATTCTAACTATATAAAATCATCTGTTTCAATGTTGTCCTAAAATTCATTTCATTCCAAGCCAAAAAATAATTGGAATACCTCTACACCCCACAACTATGTTAATGTACCCTATTTTTCAAATTAAAAGCTTCTACTTTGAATCACAAATAAAAGCAGAAAGCCAAAACATAAGAACAAAGTAAAACAGTCATCTAATTTTATAAAATTTTATCTATGGAGTTTAAGTTTTATTGCCGTATGAGCACACATGCCTATAAGCACACGCTCCAATGTGTGTTTGTGTATGTAATGATTAAAAATTTACCAAAAGTCATGAATGTCATTTCACTGTCACTTCCTTTGATTAACCTTCACCTGACCTCACTCCCTAAGGCGATTTCAGATTCTTTTGTTTCTGCACTTGAATTCTTCAGTCAAGCAGGTGAGTTTATTAAAAATCGGCCATTAAAAAGAATTCTTCAAAAGCCACTTTTGTGATATTTTTACAGATGTTTATCATAAAAATAAAATTATTTTCCATTAAATACAGAAACTCTTTGTGATTATTCAATTGGTGGCACACCTTAATTCACCGAGGACAGACCTAAACTAGGCAGTTCTGCAGTTTTAGCAATTTTTCCTATGTCAGTAAAATCAGCACAAATGATATATAAATATAAGGAGAGATCAGACACTATTGTAATCACATGAAGTGCATGGCTGCAACTGAGCTGTAAAAATGTATATAAGAATTCATAGAAGTTAATAGTATGCTATAAAATGAAAAGTGAAAAATGAAGAAAAAAAACTTGGTTTAAAATTTTTTCCAAAATATTTCTGTCCTACATCATGGTCTTGGAAGGCACTCTATTCTATTAGAACAGTGCCTGAATGAATGGATTATTAGGTGATTTCCTAGTATTTGTTATAATAATTAAAAGCAACTATTTAAATTTTCTTTAAAAATTCAGTTCTAAAATAATAAAATCAGCAGCAATTTGCCAATATTTCATAGAGAAAGCAAGGATATATGGAAAAAGAAAGGATGGTCTTAAGAACCAAAAATAAAAAGGACCTTTTGAAAAGAATTCATATGGTAATCAACCACATTCCAGCGTTCTTCTTACATGGTTCTTATTCTTATTCCCTTTCATCCTTCAAAAACTACTTGGACAAAAGTATCATTCCAATTTGTAGTTGCAAGAGAAAAAATAAAACTTTAAAATTGAGGGACTGAGTTCTTACCAGTAACCAGCAATCAATCACTCATCATCAGAACAACCAGAGGGTACAGCAGGTATAGCAGCACCTATGCAACACACTTGCCAAAAATTTTATTTAGCCTTTAGACCTAAGTTTAATTGTACATGAAATACAGGGATGTGAGAAATGAATTAGGTACCACAAGAAAGAATGTAACTAAATTCAGAAGATCAAACATTCTGTATAACCACAGTCCCCATCTCTTTAACAGCTCAAGTTAATAAAGAAAAATAATGGAGTATCTGTTAGATTAGAAAAATTATGCATAATGTTTGATCAGATACTGATTCAAGTAGGCTAGATAAGACATTTTGTGGACAATAGGAGGATTAGAATATGGGCTAGAAATTAAATTATATCAAGCAATTGTTTTTCACTAATAATTGTAAAAATGGTACTATTTATGATATACAAGTTGACTTTAATTTTCAGGGAATCATATGCAGAAAAGTATAGGTAAGAAGATATCATGATATCTAAAATTATCTGTGAAATAATTCCAAAAATAGATGAAACAAATATGGCAAAATATTAAGACTCATTAAATCTTAACAGTGAGTATATGGAGTTCATTATATAATTCTTTCAGCTTTTTTGTACATTTAGAAGATTTTATAATAAAGAGTTAAAAATACATGCACACACCAAAAGACCTTAAAAAAAACAAACCAGCGAGTACTTCAGCCAACATTGAAATTCTAAAACAGAACGTTTCCTGTTTTCTCTTCTCTCTACTTGCATTCAATTCCCTCTCCCCTGCCCCCAATTTCAGGATCCTGAGCCTAACATTAACTGTTTCCCTGCTCCTGCAACTGCTTTCTACTTCATCATTAAAACTAAAATTCTCAGGTTAGGGTCCTGGTATATGTGAATATTAGGGCCCTGATATAAAAAGCTACTTCCTTTCAGAAAGCTGGAGGGTACGTCTTGAACCAGAACTATTCTGAGATTTTTTTAGGCCTTACTACTCTCAGATTTGGAAGCCCTATTCCACATCACATGAGAAAACATTAAAATATATCTACTTGTACATTAAATATAATTTTTGATTTAAAAGTCTAAGCAATTTTATTATTATAATTGCATGTTTGGTAAGAAAAATATGTTGTGATTTAAACTTTATGAGATTTACATAGAATTTAAAAATTGAGTCACAGTTAACCAGTTGATAAGTTATGTTTTATAGAAATTTAAAGGTGGTTAAATTTTGATATTAACATTGTCTGCATATTTTAAAGACACTGCATATTTTTCAGCTTCTCAGAATGTTTGCAGGTTCTTGAAAAACTTGAATTTCCTGGCCTGGACATAAAAATATGAGGCCATCAAATAGGGCAGCTACTCCTGAAAAATAGCCCTGCCTGTCCCAGGTTTTACATATTTTGACTGGGCAGTTATCTTTATTAATAGGCCGTGGGCATAAAGAAATCATATTTAATTGAGTTATAAATAAGAGTGTTTACTGTAAGGTTCTTAGAGGGGCACAAATGTGAAAATGTGGGTATAATGATGTGTAAATACATGTGGGGGTGCAGGTGGCTCCACAACTATTGGCCATTTTATAGTAAGAGGGTCCTGTGTTTTTATCAGGGTTCAAAACTATTTGTGATCATCCCTGCCCTGCCTCCACAAATGGAGTCATTAATTCTAGTCTAACTAGCTCCAATTAAAGATGGGAAAACTCCACAACAGGAAAGGCAGTGCACCAAGGTGCCTAGCTGGTTAGTGTCTGGTGATTGAGTGTCCTATCTCTAGGTTCTCTAACCACTCCCTGAGGGTTCTATAGTCCATCTTAGGATATTGTTCTTAGGATATTTTCCTTAGGATATTGTCCTGTCACTGTATTTCTTTAGGCCTAAGCATCTTAAGGAAGCTCTCTGGCTCCCACATGATTTAAGATCTTATAATATCTTACAGCCAAGCTGCTGGATGTTTCAACAGTTGGAAAGGAAAAGCCAACCTCTTTACCTTTGCTAAACTGAATATAACCTATTCGTCTCTAGCGTCAAAAGAGATCTCACTTGACTTTATTGTGTAAAATTCTTAGCAACATTGAGGTGGAGTTTATTTTATAATTCCTCTGATAGGCTCATAATCACCAAGGTGAAAGAAATCATGTATGGTTGTTTAACACAGGAACCTGAAAGTCTGGCTTTTTTCTTTAATTCAGCTACTAAAATACAGAACAGAATCACAGAGCTCAATAGTTATCTCAGGGCGGTCACTAAACCACTTCGTGACTCAGTTTCTTTCTCTGGAAAATAGCAATATTGGTTCTGAGCTCGCCTATGAATGACCCTGTGGCCCATAAAAATGACTACATGTGTAGGAATCTTCAATATTTTTAGACAAATGATATCCCATCAGTGAAAAATTAAAAAAAAAACATAGTACAGTCTAACATGATGTGTCCTGAAAAGCAGCATCTCTGCTATTTAATATGTTCTTTGACCTCTTAACCCAAAACTATTCTTGATAGTTTTCTTGTCCAGGCCCACTTTTAACTTCATCTAATGGTCATGTCAAGGAAAAATGGAGGACTTATATTAAAATAAATTCTATAAACAAATTCATAAAATAAGTACTTGCTTTTTTTATTCATTTTAGTACATTTTTTGTATAATTGAAAGGGTCTTTTATTTAGAATTAGAATAATAAAATAACGCATTAGATCTTAAAATGTATCCTTCCTCAGGCTGCACTTATGTAAAAGGTTATATAGTACAACAGTTATTAATCCTTCTTCACTTTGACAATTGATTTGAATACAGCGTCTGTTGTAGACTATAATACAAGATCACAAAAGTTCAAAACGAATGTATTGCTCTTTGTTCCACCCTGCAAAACGTGCACCTTATCAAAACTGTTACTGTCATATTGATATTGTGCTGAAAAAATGCAGATTAGCTATTAAAGGCTTCTCTTTTTAGCTGCGTTCATGAATTACTTTGTAAAATCTAAGAACTGTGGTGAAAGGGGGGGAAAAAAAACTTCAGATGAGAATTGTATAACAGAGTGGAGAGGCAAGTAGGAAGAGAGGCCCCATGAAGGCTCCATTCCTAAATTCACTGGTGTATATTTAAGAAATTTACATATTTAAATAAAACACTGATTGTAGTTAGTATGTGTAGATATTGAACTTGAAACTGGAAACTAGTAGTAGAGAAGACATCCGTTCCCATTTGGACCAGTTTCAAGTTTCCAGTTAAATAATACCTGCACGTATAGAACATACACCTCAGCTAAGTTCTGCTCAGATGCCAGTATTTTAACAGACTGGAATAGTTTGGCTCACGTTAGTGATGCAAACCTACGAATTTAGAGGCCAATAAATTTCCAGTTAAAGTACAAGCCACTCATTGATTTTAAAAAGAAAAATCTCTAACTCCACTCTGTTCAGCGATTGTTTACAAAGAAGGATAAAATGTAGCTAGCTTTGTTTTTCAATTAGGTCTATTCAGAAAATTCATCAATCTTTCTCTCCCCTGCCCTTCTCCATTATCACCTCACCTCTGGAGGTCAGAAGGGTGCACAAGCCCACATGGGGTTAGATGAAAGAAGGGAGGAAAGAGGAAGTATTTGACTGCAAGCCTATTGAATAAAACTGCACAAAACCTGAAAATAGATGCTGAAATTGACAGTGGGTTTTTATGCTGCCCCCAGGCATTGATACCTTTAACTCGTATGCATATTTACATCTGTGTATTCTACTGTTAGGTGGCAAGCAGTTACCACAGCAACCTCCAATTCACTTGGCAGCTTGGCTATTGCAATAACGTCAGGAGTGTTTTGCCCATAGGAAAAGAAATAGATGTAAATAGCAGTAAAAACAGTGTATTGTATATACTGGTAACACCTTTCAGTGGAGAGCATTCACCTTACAGCATCTTTGTTCATGCCATCTAGCTACTTAATGGTAGAACTGAGAATGTATTCCAGGTCTTTCAATGCTGCATCTCTTCCCATTTTCCACTCCATTTCCACTGGAGTTTGTAAGATTTTGAGTGCTTTAATATTGGTTAAAACTTTCCCAATTGTCTTTACACATTTGAGTAGAAGGCTTATATGTATGTATGTATAATCTATTCTTCATTTGGGCTTTTCACTTTTACTTTACTATTATGGAAATTATTGCTTTAAATATTATGTGAATCAGTAATGATGCATTTAGCTTTAATGTTTACACAGATAGGAAGGATGAAAGAATTAGGTTGTTAGAAGAATAATCCCATATAATTCTTTTCAGTGGAGCATATTTCATTTAATACTATGTAGACTTCAAGTCACCTTAAGAACTGAAGGCTTTCAGTGTACAAGATATCTAATAGTAGACTGCAGTTAGTTCCAAGTACGTATTTCATCCCATTGGTGCAAAAATACAAGTGCAATGGAAAGTAAAAATTTCTCATTTTCTGAGAATTTTGTTTCATGTTTCTGTTATACTGCTTTTATTTTTTTGTGGTGAAGATTTGTGCTTTTATAATGCAAAACATAATCTTTCAACAATATTTGCATGTCCAGTCTGGAGTGCTACAATCTATGTATCTCATTATTGACTTACTTTAGAAATTAAATTTCCAAGATACATCAGTTAACATCAAGGTTCAAATAATAGGAGAGGTGATTCCAATTTCCAAGTTATTTTTGGAAAAAGATTTTAATCATTATTATTAAATATATTTCTAATACATATTGAAATATGTATGGATAAAAGTATATTTTGTTTGGGATATAATTTAGAATTCTCCAGGGGAAAAAAGGAAGGGTAAGAATGGCAAACTCTTTGTAATTACTGAACTGAGTATTAAGCAAATGAAATTTCATTGTTATTATTCTTTCTACTTTCAGATATATTTGAAAATTTTCAAAATCAATGTAAAAGCAAACTCTTTCAAGATTTTCCCCAGTAGAGTTCAATAAATATAATTTAATCTTCCTTTACTTAAGTGAAGAAATAGCCAGATAACTACATGCCCTACATTTTACATGTTAGTACATTTAATTTTCACAGCAACCATTGTATGAAAAGGTTACCCAATTTTACAGACAAGAAACTGAAAGCTGAGAATTGTTGGGTGTTCCGTATGACTACAAAACCCTGTGTATTCTGGACATTTCCACTTTAGTGTATCTGCCTCGCATCATTTGACACTAGAAACACGAGTAAATATAGGAGAGTAACCTAGATATATTCTAAGCTCTGGAGTGTGTTTGTATTTCATTTGTGTGTTACTAATTCCCTAATAAGCATTTGTTTTGAGCTTTTTATTATTTGTAACCATCACCTTTCAGTCTCTGAAATGGAGGGAATAACATGAAAATTCTGGCTATAATGTTGAAAGTTAAAATATAATACACTATTTGAGATATCCTTATGCTATAAGGATGCCGTAGCTAAAAGTTAGCTATAGCTAGAATTCCTGTATATTTATTTACTAAATGTGGAAATCCTAGGTGAGTAAAATATTCTATTTGAGTCATAGAATTGAGGTTTTAATAAATACTGACAGACATATGTAAAACACTGTATCCTTTACAATGGAGCGGAACTCTCAAATCTGAAATATTGCTGAAAAGCATGACTTTCTCTCAAGAATAGGTTCAAAATACTAAGTAGAGGCTGATTCAAGATTTTCATTATGAATAAGTATTGTTTTTATAATAAGTGTCATTTTAATTTTAAAATAAATGGATTTTCAGTTTAAAATATTTAAGTAAATACTTCAACATAACTACAATGGTTTTATTGTTTTATTTGTTTTGGAGTAATAATTATTTCTTTTAGCACTGAAGAGCCACAGACCTTTTCCATACCCCAAACAAATTAATTATATTATCTCTATTCAGAAACCATATTGATTTGGTTAATTTACATTTGTTTCTGAAATCCCTACAATGTTTTATTAAAATAATTTATGACTGAAAAAATTAGAGAAGACATGCATCCATTATAACCATACACATGCATGATCTCATAGAGACACACACAAAAGTCTTTCATTTTAAAATAAAAGTAGAGATCTCTCCCAAAACTCAAACTTATGGGAGTTTAAAATAAATCAATGAAAAAAAACTTAAATGATTAAATAAAATCTTAATTTCTTGGGAGCAATTTTTTTCTTTCTGCTCTGAAATATTTAAGTGTGTTTATCGGGGGGAAGGGTTTTCAGGAACTACTGTACAGGATACATGGACAAAACCAAGGGGGAGGGTGGAAGCAAGAGAGGGAGGTGGGAAAATGCAGACAATGATAATTGAACAACAATAAAGTAATTTAAAAAAGAAATATTTAAGTGTGTTTAATTGTAGAATAGAAAAGAGGAGACCAATGATAATCACCAAGTAACCAAAAATAAAAATACAATTCATTTGATTTAATGAACTTGTCAATTTAGTTGAGTTTAATTTGTTATTTGACTGCCACAGCTATCGAAAAATAAAGCAACTGTTATTTTCCATGTGGTTTGCTTACAAATATTGCTTACCTCTAGAACTCTATAGGCAAAACACAAAGCCAGCTAATACAAACACATATGAGTTTTTTCACTCAGTCCAGAAAAATGATCAAAGTTCTTGCTTGTATCTAGACATGATTAGTATCTTTTAGTGCTTTCTGGCACCTTCTGGCATTCTGTTTTGTCCCAAATTTGGACTCAGTCTGGGCAAAACTGATATGGATGGTTGTCCTCATAGCATTCCATCCATTATTCATACTGAGATTATGCATTCATCCTTTTATTGATCTATACAGAGTTTGGAAGCCATCAACAAAATCAAACCCTCCCAAGTGAAGAAGAAAAAAGAACTCAACAACTGTTTAAAAATTTTTTCTTCACAAACATAAATCTTAGAAGATTGAAGGAGTGACTGAATCAAATAAGAGCAAAACCACTGATTAAAACAGCTAAAGTGATGTTTGTGGAAATATATGGCTGATTTGCTACCTTTTGGTAAATATGCTCATTTAACAAAATCATGTTTGGTTTCCACTTAATTTATAATAAAATCTTTGAAAAGTGATCACTAATAGTCCTTATAAACAATGAAGGACTTTTATTTTACCGAACACTTGACTTCCACTAATTGCTTATATTTCATTTCACATTAAAAGATACTTAATTTGAGGGCTGGGTGGGTGGGCTGTGATGGAAGTAAAAGACAGAAAACTGTACTTGAACAACAATTAAAATAAAATTTAGAAAAGATACTTAACTTGTTTATTTTCATATGACACATTATTATACTGCCTAATTATATACTCATATCCCATTCTATATGAGTAATTTATCTTCATTTTTCTTTTACTCTGAAACCTTACACCAGAACACTCATTTCTCCCATATACCTGATCATCTTAGCTCATGCCACCTTTCCAAACTGATGTCTTTATGGCTCCAGCTCAAATCATACTTACTTTATGAAGTCTTCTGCAACTTCACCAACTCACACAAATTATCCCCTTTTCTAGGCTGCCAAATGTGGTTCTCAGAGAGTGGCTCAAATAAGCTTGTAATTTTCTATAACCTTTCCATGTAGTTTATGACATTAAAATGATTTCTGTTAAGGTACTAGTCTTAATCTTAATCTTAGTTTGTTACTGTGTGGACCTATTCACAGATGGTGAAAAATCAGTTGGGGTTAAATCTTCTGGCACCTTAGCAAAAATCAAAGCACTGTCACCAAATTGCTAGTAGTTACTGTATTCTTCATTTCCATCCCCATGCAAGTAAAAAAAAAAGCCAGTTTCTCATAAAATATCCTTGATAAAATAATAGACTATTAATTTAATTAAATTTGAATTCTTAAACACACAATTTTGCAATAATTTTGTGATAAAATGTCAAATACAAATAAAGCAAGTTTGCTGTATGCTAAACTATGATGGTTGTCTCCAAGAAAAGCAATTGTCTGGTTGTTCAAGGTACAGTCTGCTACTTATTCACATTTTTACTTGAAGTAATGACTAATAGACAAACTATAGTTATTTAGATTTGGATATTTAGCAGACATTGTGTCAAAAATTAAGAAAGCAAGACAGTCATTTAAATGAAAAAAACAAAACTGACATTATTTGTTGCCATTAATAAAATTTGATCTTTCAAGCAAAATTAATAGTTTTGAAAATTTGCATTTGCCACCATGAGCTTGGCAAGCTCCCAATAATTAAAATTGTTATTATGACAAGGTGTTGGAGGTAAGGATTATGGTTTTTCATGTTATATAATAAAATGCATCAGTATTTAGAGATTTTTGTAACTCACTGAACAAACAGTTTTCAAATATCAAATACATTAACATGGCTTTGTATTTCACCTTATTACCATCTTATTGCAACAAACATTCATCAAGTTTTGGCATAGTAGCAAAAAAGTGTTTCCATAATTATCTGAAAAAATTTATTAAAAACTCTTTTCAAATTATGTGTCTGTGAAATGCTGGATTGTCTTTTTGTATTTTGACTGAAAGAAAATATCACAGAAGACTAAATGCAGAAGGAAATATCAGAATTCAAGTGTATTATGTGTATTATGGTCAAACCAGAGTGATGAGATAGACCCTCAACCCAAAATTTCATTAGAATGTTGCCACACACACACACACAACAAAATAGTGTGCAAAGGTTTATTACACCCATAATAAGACTTTCTGAGGACAGCAGGAAAGTCTCCCAAGCAGGTCCAAAAATGGCTTGAAAAAACAAGAACAAACAAACAAAAAACATGAATGGGCTTGGATTTGACTTTGTTTAGGGGATGGCTGTATCAGGACTTGCATGCTTTCAATTTTGTACCCGTGTCAAGGGAGTAATGTGTATGTATTATTATCAGCTGGCCCAGATGTGGGACAAGAGTGAAAGAGAAACAATAGGGACTTGAAAATTTACAACAGTGAAACCTTTAAAATGGAATGAAACACTACATTAAAACATATTTTCTATTAGCTAAAACATTCAAAAAAGTTGCACATGCTGGAAAACAAAGCCACAGTTCTCAGTAATTTTAATTTGGTTTGGAAAAATGTAATTTTATTCTTCAAATCTGTTATTTAAGGTAATATATATGTATCTCTGTTTTATTATTTTATCTTTAAAAGTATTCTGTATAAATATTTAAGTTAAGTATATTTAATAGAGAGAAAATGTTATTATATAATAAAATATATAAATTCATTAATAGGATATAACTATCATACATATTTATGTATCCAATATTGGAGCACCTGAATATATGAAGAAAGTATTAACATATCTGAAGGGAGAAATGAACAGTAATACAATAATAGCAGGGGACTTCAATACCCCACTTTCAACAATGGATAGATCATTCAGTCAGAAAATCAATATGGAGACATTGGACTTAAAGCACACATTAGACTAAACAGAACTAACAGACATTCCATTCACTAGCAGCAGAAAACACATTCTATTCAAGGGCATTTGGAAAATTCTCCAGGATACATCAAATCATAGACAAAAAAATAACTCCTTAAAAAAGTTAAGAAGATTGAAATAATATTAAACATCTTTTCTAACTGCTATTGTATAAAACTAGAAAGTAATTAAAAGAAGAAAACCAGAATATTCATTAATATATACAAATGAAATAAAATTAATTTGAACAATCAGGGGGGTCAAACAAAAAATCAAAAGTGAAATTTAAAAAAAATTGAGACAAATGGAAACAAAACATATAAAAACTTAAGAGATGCAACAAAAGCAGTTCTAAGAAGTTTTTAGCAATAAATGCCTACATCAAGAAAAAAAGAAATATCTCAAATACCTGTCAAGAAACTATAAGAAAAATGAACTAAATGAAAAATTAGGAAAAGAAAAGAAATAATAATGAGTAGACATAAATAAAATAGAGACTGAAAAACTAAACATAAGATTAAGGAAATATGGAGCTAGGGTTTTGAAAAGACATACAAAAAATACACAAACATATAGAAAATCCTATACACTCCACCAAAAAACTACTCAACCTAGTAAGTGAATTTGGCAAAACAGCAGGATGCAAAATTAATATTCAGAAATTGAAGGCATTTCTGTATACCAACAATGAAATATCAGAAACAGAAATCTGGAAAAAATCCCATTTGATATAGCAACAAGAAAAATAAAGTACCTAAGAATAGCTCTAACCAAGGAGGTAAAAGACCTATACTCAGAAAACTACACAACACTGAGGAAAGAAATTAAGGAAGACACAAATAAATGGAAGCTTATACTGTGTTCATGAATTGGAAGAACATCATCAAAATGTCCACACTACCCAAAGCAGTATATAGATTCAATACAATCCTTATTAAAATACCAATGACATATTTTACAGATATAGAACAAACATTGCAGAAACTTATATGGAACCATAAATGACCCTGAATAGCTGTAGCAATTTTGAGAAAGAAGAACAAAGTAGGAGGGATCACCGTACCTGACATCAAACTACATTACAAAGCCACTGTAATCAATTACAAAGCCACTGCAAATAGTGTATCTGATAAGAGATTAATATTTAAAATATGTTAAGAACTCATACAACTCAAAAATAAAAAAGCAAATAATCCAATTAAAAATGAGCAAATGACATGAATAGATATTTTTATAAATAAAGCAAATAATCCAACAACAAAACAAACAAGCAAGCAGAGTACAATCAGAGACATTGAAATAAAGAACAAACTGACAGTAACCAGAGAGGAGGGAGGAGAGGGATAATAGGGGAAGGGGCATCAAGGAACATGTATGAAGGACACATGGACAAAGCCAAAGGGGGTGGGTTTGAGGGTGGGAGGTGGGGGGAAAATGGAGACAACTGTATTTGAACAACAATAAAAAATGGGCAAAGGATATGAATAGATAGTTTTTTGAAGAAAATGTAAGGGTGGCCAATAGGTGCTCAGCATCACTAATCAGCAGAGGAATGCAAATAAAATCCACAATGATATATAACTTCACACATGTAAGAATGTCTATTATCAAAACAACAAGAAATAGCAAATGTTGTTCAGGACTTGGAGAAAAAGGAACATTTGTGAACTGTTTGTAGGAATGTAAACTGGTTGAACCAATATGGAAAAGAGTATTGAGTTTCCTGAAGAATTTAAAAATAAAACTACCAGATGATCCAGTGATCTCCTTTCTGAGTATATATCCAAATAAAGAAATCACTACCTTATAGAGATATCTGCAGTCCCATGTGTATATTATTTATAATAGCCAAGGTATGGAAACAACCTAACTGTTCATCAATGAATATATATACATACATATATGTTCCTTGATGAACACTATATATATTCATTTAATATATCATCATCAATGAATATATATAACATATACATATATGGATTGTATATATATGCATATGGATTATAATTGTATATAATGAATTATTATTCATCCTTAAAAATAAAGAAATGTTGCCATTTCTGACATTGTGAATGAAACTGAAAGGCGTTATGCTAAGTGAAATGAGCCAAACAAAGAAGGCAAACTCTGTATGGAATCAGTATTTTGTGTAATTAAAAAAATGCTTAAACTCTTAAAAACAAGAAGTCTCTAGGAGATACTTCTCCTAGATTATTCCAGAATCTAGGAGTGAGGGAAACAGACAGTTTGGAAAAAGTATACAAATTTTCAGCTATAACATAAATAAGTTCTGACAATCTAATGTATCACATGGTTAACTATTGTTGATTACAATGTATTGTATAATAAAAATTTGCTTAAGTGAGTTGAACTTAAATGTTCTCACAAAAAGGTAAATATGTGATATAATGAGTGTGTTAACTGTCTAAATTGGAGGGGAATCCTGTTGCAATGCATACATATAGCATATCATCATGCTGTACATTTTAAATATCTTACAGTTTTGTCAATTATACTTCAGTAAAGCTTAAGAAAAAATAAAATATACAAAAAAATCTAGAATAACCAAACATTATATATTAAAGAACCTGAAATACACTTATTTATATCAGTTTTTAAATTTTCTGAATTTTAATTTCTTTTTAGAAGTATATTTTATTGATTATGATATTAGTTTTCTCCCTTTATGTCTCTGCCGCCCTGCACCCCCAACTGTCCAGCATTATCCCTCACCCTTAGTTCATGACCATAGGGTTGTACATATAAGCTCTTTGAGTTCTCTATTTCCTATACCATTTTGACCTCTCTTCATCTATTTTATGCCTACAAATTATGCTTCTTCTTTCCTGTACCTTTCCCCCACCATTCCTTCCTTCCCACTCCCCACTGAAATCCCTCCATGTGATGTCCATTTCTCCCATTCTGTTCCTGTTCTAGTTGTTTCCTTAGTTTTTGTTTTTTAGGTTCAGTTGTTGATAGTTGCGAGTTTGTTGTCATTTTACTGTTCATATATTTGATCTTCTTTTTCTTAGATAAGTGCCTTTAACATTTCATAGAATAAGGGCTTGGTGATGATGAACTCCTTGAACTTGACCTTATCTGGGAAGCACTTGATCTGCCCTTCCATTCTAAATGATAGCTTTGCTGGATAGAGTCATCTTGGATGTAGGTCCTTGCCTTTCATGACTTGGAATACTTCTTTCCAGCCCCTTCTTGCCTGCGAGGTTTCTTTTGAGAAATCAGCTGATAGCCTTATGGGAACTCCTTTGTAGGTAACTGTCTTCTTCCCTCTTGCTTCTTTTAGGATTTTCTCTTTATCTTTAATCTTGGGTGACTTAATGATGATGTGCCTTGGTGTGTTCCTCTTTGGGTCCAACTTCTTTGTGGCTCTCTAGGCTTCCTGGACTTCCTGGAAGACTTCCTTCATCAGACTGGGGGAAGATTTCCTTTGTTATTTGTTCCAATAAGTTTTCAATGTTTTGCTATTGTTCTTCTCCTTCTAGCATCCCTATAATTTGGATATTGGAACATTTCAGGGTGTACCAGAGGTTTGTAAGTCTCCTCACTTTTCTGAATTTTTTTTTCTTCACTCTATTCTGGTTATATGTTTATTTCTTTCTTTTGTTCCAAATCGTTCATTTGTGTCCTGGTTTCCTTGCTGTCACTGTTAGGTCCCTGAATATTTTGCTTTATTTCATTTTGAGTATCTTTCATTTGTTCTTTTATTTTTTGACCAAGCTCAATCAGTTCTGTGAGCATTTTGATTACCAGGGCTTTAAATTCTCCATCAGATAGGTTGGCTATCTCCTCCTTGCTTAGCTCTCTTTCTGAAGTTTTGCTCCGTTCTTCTATTTGGACCCTATTTCTTTGTATCAAGGCACCTGTTAAGTTGTAAGGGGGCGGGGCCCTAGGTATTCACCAGGGCAGGGTAACTTTCCATGCTGTGCTGTGGCCCTGCATTTGGGGGAGGAGCCAGAGAGGGAACAAGGTAGCTGGCCTGCTTGACTATAGCTCACTTTCCAAAGAACCCTCCTGTGAGACTGGGAGTTTCTCCCACTCTGGCAACCCCACTGTAGTCTGCAGTCAGCTCTGAGTCCCAGTTTCTCATTGAACCAGCCCCACCCTTGTGGTTCACCACCTCACTGCAGGTTCTCTCCATCAGCAGTCTTACCAGTCTGTTTCAGCTGGTTGACTGTTTCTTAAAATCCTTGGTTGTTGGAGTTCTATGCAGTTTGATTTTCTAGCACTCATGGTTGTTTACTGATTTTAGATTGGTTGTTATTCTCCTTTTGGTTGTGCAAGAAAGGGTTTCTATCTATGCCTTCATCTTGGCTGGATCTCTGAATTTTAACTTCTAATATAGTAAATATTAATAGAAAGAACTCACAAAATACTAAAAGATTTTTACAGTACTTAATATAATGAGTAATATATTTAACAGTGTAAATAGTTCTTGAGACTAAAACATTAGAAAGCCACAGTCTTAGAATTTCAAGGTTGCTACACCTCCTATAGAAGCATAACTTATTCTTTTTTCATCTGCAACACAATTCATGAAATAAAATGCATGTCTTAATATATTTTTTCCCATTTTCCTGGAATGGTCTTTTTAACTCCTCCCATCTCTACCTTTTATAATTTGGCTAAATCTAAATTATTTACTTCAACTACTCTTAATATCCAGCAATTTCACTGCTATAAATATATCCTTATAATAAAATTAATCACTTACAGATAAATGTACAATAAAATTTACTGCTGCAATGATTGTATTAACAAAAAACTAGTAACAGACTGAATGTCTCTCAACAAAAGACTAGTTAAATAATATACAGCACATTCAAATAATTTGGAGGTATGTATGTAATATAGATGTATATACATTGACATGGATAATATTAAAAGGGTGGATCACATTTAAGAATAGTGTATACAATAACATTCTAAATCTTTATGAATAAAATATTATTGGAAAAAACAATGCCATAATCAAAGTTAAAAGGAAATTGAAAAACTGTTCATGCTCTACACCTGAAATCAGTGCAAAATACTATTGAAAGTAAAGTACCATTGAAAAATTTTAAAAGTGTATAGGTGCTAAAGAAATAAAGAATTCTCTGTATGGCATAGAGAGATTTGACAAAAGGTAAATATTCTCAACATGCATAGAGTTCTTAAATGTTGGGGTCAGTATGGTAAAGTAGGTAGAACCTGAATAAAAGGGAACCCTCATACACTGTTGATGGGAATGAAATTGTTGTACTCACTATGAAAAACTATGGAGGGCCCTCAAAAAATTAAAAATGGAAGCTTTATGATCCAGCGATTCCACTTCTGGGAGTATACCTGAAGAAGTATGTAATGGTAATTAAAAAACTATACGCACCCCTATGTTCATTGCACTGCTTTTTATAATAGCCAAGTATGGACAAGTGGATAAAGAAGTGTGGTACATATATGCAATGGAACAGTAGTCAGCCAATATGAAAGGATAAAATCTTACCATTTGTGACAGCATAGATGGACCTAGAGGGTATTATGTTCAGTAAAATAAGTCATTCAGAGAAAGACAAATGCCATATGATTTCACTCAAGTGTGGAATGTAAAGAACAAAATAATCAAACAAACAAAATTGAAACAGAGTCATAGAGAACAGACTGATGGTTGCCAGAAGGGAGGTAGGTTGGGAGACTAAGTGAAAGAGGTGAAGGGATTAAGAAGTACAAATTGACAGTTACAAAATAGCCACAGGGATATAAAGTACAGCATAGGGAATGTAGTTAATAATATTACAATAACTATGTATGTTGCCAGGTGGGTACTGGAAATATTGAGGGAAACACTTTGTAGAGTATGAGTATATGATTTTCTAGCCACTATACTGTATACCTAAAATCTATAAAAATATTGTAAGGTCATTGAAGAATAAAAACATTTAAAAAATGTACTGATGTCTGAAAAAAAATCTCAGGAAGTAATTTTGTGAACATTTAAAAAGTGATTCTGAAGTTTATATAGACACAGAAAATCCAAAATAGTCAACATCATAATGAGGAAGACCAAAAAGTTGGAGAATTGATACTTCCTGGATTTATGATTTATTATAATTTGATAGTAATTTGTGAAACAATACAGAGATCAACAAAAAATAATGGAGAGCCCAGAAATAGGCACACATAGATATAATCAACTTTAGCAAGAGAGCAAAGACAATATAATGGAGCATAAAAGTAGTCTTTTCAAGCAATGATATTAGAACAACTGAACATCCATATGCAAAAAAATGAGTCTAGACACAAACCTTACATTTCACAAAATTAACTTAAAATGAGTCACAGATATAAATATAAAATGCAAAACTATAAATTTCCTAGAGGATAACATAAGAGAAAATGTAGATAACATTGGCTTTGCAATGAATTTTTACATATGACTCCACAAGTATGATACAAAAACTGAAAAAAAAATTGGTAAGCTGGACTTAATTAAAATGAAGAAATTTCTGTGCTGTGAAAGACATTGTCAAGAGAATGATAAGACAAGACACACACAAAAATATATTTTCAAAAGATATATCTGTAAAAAGAAGTGTTATGAAAAATGTATAAAGAACTCTTAAAACTGAACAATAAGAAAGCAAACATCCCAATTAAAAAGTGAATCAAAGACTCTAACAGATCTCTGAAAATGCCAAATAAGCATATGTAAAGATGCTCAATAGAATTTCATCAGAGAAATGCACAATGATTAGAAAGGTCAAATCTAGTCCTGGCCAGGTGGCTCAGTTTGTTGGAGCATTGCCCCATACATCAAAATGTTGCAGGTTCAATTCCCAGTCAGTACACTTACCTAGGTTGCTGGTTTGATCCTCAGTCAGGACACATATGTGAGGCAACCAATGATGTTTCTCTTCTCCCTCTCACTCACTCCCTTCAATAAAAATATCCTTGGTTGAGGATTTAAGAAAAGAAAAGAAAGGTCAAATGTAACACTAAATGCTGATGAAGATGTGGAACAAGAGGAATTCTCATTTATTTATGGTGGCAATGCAAAACGGTGCAACCAATTTAAAAAACATTTTGGCAGTTTCTTATATAACTAAACATAGTTGTTATGTACAATATAGCAATTGTGTTCCTTGTATTTACTTGAAGGTCTTGAAAACTTTTATTCACACAAAAATATACATGGATCTTGATAGCAGTCCTATTCATAATTAAAACCTGGAAGCAACCAAGATGTGTTTTCATAGGTGAATGGGTAATCTGTGGCACATTCAGACAGTGGGATAGTATTTAGTGCTAAAAAATTAAAAAAGGACCTTTCACACTGTGTAAAGACGTGGAGAAACTATAAATGCATATTACTAAGTGAAAATAGCCAATGTAGAAAGCCTACATATTGTATGATGCCAACTGTATAGCTTTCTAGAAAAGGCAAGGCTAAAGGTATGGAGACCGTAAAAAGAGATGTGATTGCCTGGGGTCGAAGCACAGAAAGTATGAACAGAGTACAGGGGATTTTCAGGGCAGTGAAACTACTCTGAATGATACTATATTAGTAATTATATGTTTTTCAAAAACCATAGAACGTGCAAAACCAAGAGTGAACGCTAAACTCTATGCTATGGATGATAATGATATGTCCATGTGGGTTTATCAGTATAACAAATATACCATGTTATTATTGAGAGATGCTGATAATCCAAGAGGCTACTCATGTGTGGGGGTAAGAGAACCTGTGGAAATTTTCTGTACCTTCTGCTCAATTCTGCTATGAAACTAAATGGCTCTAAAAATAAAGTATATTTTCCACTCCATGGACATAATAAAAAGTAAAGGAAACATGGGCTCCAAATAATATGTACAGTATGACCTTTTTTAAGAGACATAATACACACATAAGTATATATTCCTGGCTAGAGTGAATATAAAAATATGTATATCAAAATAATAGTAGCAGTTTTCTTTGAATATTTTTAAATGTTTAAGCCTTTTTAATTTTCTAAATTTATAACTTTATATGTTATTAAAAAGTTAAAGCTATTTCTATTTTGGAAATGATCAGTAAGTATAGATATTTAGGGCTTTTGGTGACATATTTTTCTTTTCAAGCAGTATATGTTTGTATTAATGAAGTAAATCAAAGACGTTTTACATTTACAAAAAAATGCTCAATGCTCATACTGTGTTCTTATAGTTTTGTGAAGCTGGAAAACAATACCAAACTGTTTCTACTGTTGATATGGCCTCATCTTCATAAATTAAGATGATATTTTTCAATAAAAATATGTAACTGAAATACATAAAACCAAATATGATTCCTCCAAAATAAAAAGAACATTTGTGGTATTTCCCATCCTTCCTGAAGATGAACATATACAGTGTTAAGTACTTAGTATTATTAGTTGTCTGTTATAAAGAAAGCCTCAGCAGATAAAATATTTTATAAAGATACTACATATGGAAAACTGTAAATGAAAACAATGTCAAAAATACTGGTGCTCCTTATGTAGAGGAGTGCATAAGATCATTTTTTCTTATTACCTGAGACTTCTCAGAGAAACTTCTAATGGAAACTGTCCTTTCAATAAAATAGTATGCACATATAGGAAGGATTTACTGCAAGAGGGAGGAGATACTATTTGCCTTAAAAGGCAGCAGATAGTCATAGAAATTTCATCATAAAGTATAAGCCAACATTAAGTCGCAGGTTAACTCTATTATTTTTATCCCCACATTATTGTGATTATTCATAGAGGTCTGGTCCACATAGTATGTCCTCATTTACTAACATGTGCTCCCTCTGCTGGATTCCTGGCCATATAACAAGAGAGAATACTGGGTAAACAATTTTATTATTCTTGGGTCATTATAGATGTGTTGTGTGAAATATAAAGTTATTAATAATGTTAAATTTAATACATGTAAATAAATGTCATATCTTTGTGACAGTCATTTTGTCTTGGCTTGGCCCATTTTGACTAGTGCCCTGTTGTTCAGGGATCATGAAATGTGCATTTATTAACCCAGGGTGCCTTTTGAACTGGATATTTGTAAATAGTGATGTTTTTTACTACAGATCCACCATCATCTTTGCTTGAGGTTGATATTTTATTTTTCTGTTTGCTTATAATTTAAATGTGTTTGGTGATCTACTTCACATTTACTTGTTGATTTTCACATTCTTTTATTTCTGGGTGACTACAGTCCTAGTTACCCTGGCACAATCACAGATTATATATTGTCCTTGTAAAAGTATTAGATAAATAGTGATCACCCTAGATGACTTAGTCATCACCTGCTTGTCACTACCTGCCTGGCTATCAGAGTCATATGTCTGCTGTTTTGAAAAACTATAAACTGCTGAATCACATATATCCTACTCAAACTCCCTTATCTTCTCTTAGAGTAAAATTAATCTATGACCAAAATGGTGGATGACCTAAAAGATTTGGTGACTATGATAAAAAGCAAAAACTATTGTTAACTTTATAAAAGTGCTACTTTAATAGGGTAACTCATAATGGCAAAAAGTACACACTTGCCTGCTCACAAATTCTCAGATCTCTCTGGGAATGATACACTTTGATTAACCAAGAGCTATTCCTAGGCCTTTGTACTTGGATGAGGTTCTTGTCCCTTGTGTGCAGTTAAAAGGATTGCTTTATTCCTGATTACTTTTCTGTGCTATTATGACTATGAAAACTAAGGGCACTAATAAATAAATGAGAATATCCATGAATAAAATAAAAATGACTACATTGAAAACAAATGCACATCCCACTTCTGAATTCTTTATTTCTGATAGAATAAATCAATTCATAAAAATTAATTAAAAATGTACAAAACAGATGCCTCTTTAAAAATTATTTCAATTCTAGTCCTTACAACTGACACATTATGCATTCGGTTTGCTCCAGGGTGCTCAAGTTGCATCAGGAAAAGGATTAGTTTCTTAATTAATGCCAATAACAATAACAATGGTATATACTAGTAAAATGGAAACCAAAAGCTCCAAAGACTACATGTAGACTACTGAAAAACCATCTTGGACTTTATTTAAAGTGAGATAAAATTTCAGGGTGTGTTTTAAAGCAAATTAAAATGTCTAAATTAAATGAGGAAATATTGCCAAGACATACATAACTTGCAAGTAGAAAATAGAGATAAATTATGTGGTTTTTATCAACAGTTTAAAATTAACTAAAATTCAATAAACTCACTTTATAGATGTCTACATTGAAAAATCATTAGTGTTTAGAATATATTATATGCATGAGACATTCATCTACTCTATAATTGAAATATATTATATTTTCATATAATTATTCAACTCCCAAAATATTTACAAGTAGTCCTTACAATATTTAATAGACTAGCTTCCTTCTTCTCTTAGTCATAAGGCAGATTTAAAAATAAAGATAATTTATATATCTGAGAAAAAATCAATCAAAAGAATGGGGAGAATGAAGCTTTCTGAAGCTGGAGCTTTTTTTGCAAACAAACAGAATTTTGAACAGCAACAGAAATTTGAGTAATTGAAGCAACAGTATCTCCTATATCTTATGGCTGACACAGTGAAGCTACAAGTTAGTCCTGGGCAACAGAACAATAACCTTAGTGTTTTAATGCTAGTGAAAGCTGAATGAGAAAGACTAGAAACACAAATTTATTAGAAGGAAGGAAGTCAATTATCTTAAGATACCACTTGTCCTTGGTCATGTCAATATTAAAGGGCAAAGTCAACAATAAAATAAATAGGAGCTAAATGAAATAAAATGGGTGTATTTTGAAGGAAAACAGAAGAGAAAGGCAGGAGGAGATAGAGGAAATGAACATGGGAGATAGATTCTAAATAATCTATCATGAGGATTCAACGTTACACAATAAAGTGAAACACAAAACATGTTTATCAAAGGGCTCTAAGCAAGAAGAATAAGGACAACTCTGATGAATTTTCTTAGATATTAATGTTTTTTAATGCTTGTTGCTAATGTTTTACTGATCTCTCCCATTGTGATCATTCTAAATTATGACATTTAAATAATTTTCAGATGGATTTCATGTCCATTAAAATATTATGAATAAAAATATAACAGAAATGAATATATGCATAAAACTAAAATGGTAATCTGGCCATTTTTGATATTTCAATGCTCTGAAGCAGGGGTCAATAATATTTCAGAAGTCATGTGCCTAATTGCTGACCTCTGGTGTTTTTTGTATGAATTGCAGGGACACAATGTGAAGAAGTAGAAAAAGATACCTGCATTAGAATACTACTCCCGCTCCATGGTTTTGTCCACACAATTATAAATTAATTGCATAAAAACTTTAAAATATTTCCTTCTAAATAAAAAACTTGAACATATCAAATATTGTATCTCAATCATTTATTCAAAAATCATCTAGTAAGTCCCTATTATGTGCTAGAAATGGTGCTAAGCACTACTGATAGAATCAGAGGCAAAACGGACATGTCCTCTTCCCTAATTTTTCTTGAGGACA
This sequence comes from Carollia perspicillata, assembly GCA_004027735.1. NCBI lineage: Eukaryota > Metazoa > Chordata > Mammalia > Chiroptera > Phyllostomidae > Carollia > Carollia perspicillata. The sequence goes on along the minus strand of PVKM010000279.1, from coordinate 43,173 downwards.
TAGAGAGAACTCCCTTCAAAGAGCCCTAAGGTGCCCATAGTTTATATGCAGGATGAAATTTATTTTTTCTTTTTATTTATTTTTTGAGATCATGAATTTAATTTAATGTAATAAAGAATCTTTCCCTAAGGCAATCTACACAGAAATGAATTTTTATCCTTCATCCTAGGCCTATGTAATTTTTCAAAAACAATATAATTAAACACATCAGAAAAAATGTAAGAAGCATTAGAAACAAATGTACAAACACGTCTATAATCATTCTTATAGGAGAGTCATCTGTCATAGCTTATAAAACATAGATTACAAAAATATATCATACTATAAAAACTTGCAATATCTGTCAATTACAGGAAACTATAAGAGATATGAAGTATAAAATACAGTGAAGTATCACCTCACACCTGCCAGAATGGCTACCATCAATAAATCAACAAACAATAAGTATTGGTGACACTGTGGAGAAAAGGGAACCCTAGTGCACTGTTGATGGGATTGCAGACTGGTGCAGCCACTGTGGAAAGCAGTATGGAATTTCCTCAGAAAACTAAAAATGGAATGACCTTTCGACACAGGAATTTCACTTCTGGGAATATATCTGAAGAACACAGAAACACCAATCCAAAAGAACCTATGCACCCCCATGTTCATAGCAGCGCAATTTATAATAGCCAAGTGCTGGAAACAGCCTAAGTGTCCATTAGTAAATGAGTGGATCAAAAACCTATGGTACATTTACACAATGGAATACTATGCAGCCAAAAGAAAGAAGGAGCTCCTACCCTATGCAACAGCATGGATGGAACTGGAGAGCATTATGCTATATGAAATAAGCCAAGCTGAGAAAGACAAATATCATATGACCTCACTCATATGTGGAATCTAATGAATAAAATAAACTGATGAACAAAAATAAAAACAGAGGCATAGATACATGGAACAGACTGACAGATCTCAGGGGGATGTGGGGGAGAGGACTGGAATAGATAAGCCAAGTATGCATATATGCATGGCCCATAGACACAAACAACAATGTGGGGAAGGCCTGTGGAAGGGCAGCAGGGGCTTGGTGGAGGGAGAAAGACGGGGGATGTGGAACATCTGTAATAGTGTTAACAATAAAAACAACAAGAAACTATAAAAGGTTATCTAGCATATTAGAACAAGTTGCAAATGCAAAATCTGGAAATGAAGACTAATTACAATTTTGAAATAAAACAACTTAGTAGATGAATTTAAAAGCAAATAGACCATACTGAAGAGCAAATAAGTAACCTACAAAATCACTCAAAGGAAATTGTACAAGAAGCAGAGTAGATAAATAAAAACATGGATTCACAGAAGAAAAGAAATGAGATCTGAAAGATAAAATGAGAAAATACAAGGGGGACCCCAAAACACTGAATTTATTAATAAAAATTGTGTATTTATTCTTACATGTTTAAACTTCAGTCACCTTCAAAGGATTCTCTACTTGATGCAATACACCTACTGAGACTTTTTTCCGTTGCTCAAAACAGTTTTTGAACTCGTCCATTTTGAAGCCTTTTAGTGCTACTGCCATTTTTTTGTTTCACCTCTTCCATATTGACAAAACCTTTCTTTCCCTTTGAGGACGTTTTTCATCCAAGGAAACAAAAAAGGTAACTTGGGACAAGATCGGGTGAATAGGGAGGGTGGGGCACAGGGGTCATGCTGTTTTTGGTTCAAAACTGCTGAACACTCCGCGCATTGTGGGCAGGTGCATTTGTAAGTCACATCATGAAATGGGCAAACACATTGAGTCTTCAGAGAAAATTCATTGAAGCTGAACACAGCTTCTCAGAACAATGCCAGTTGGTCCACTGATACAGATGGGTTCCTAGAACATTCACCTAGCAGGGGAAGCCTGCAGTACAAGGGGCTTGCCCTCCAGAAGATAATTCCAGCTTTTGGGGGGTCCCCCCTCATATAATCAGAGTTCTTGAAGGAAAGTACAGAAAAGGGCAGAGGCTATGTGTGAAGACAATCAATGAGGCATTTCCAAGCACAGTAAAAGAGATTAAAGAATTTCAATGGATCTCCAGCAAATAATTGTTTCTCAAATACTTCCCATCTAAAGATATTGCAATAAAAGTACAAAAAAAAAACAATGACAAACAGAAAAATTTAAGCCCACTTCCAAATATATACTCTTCAAAGTACCAAAGTTAAATGTATCAGTGACTCTCAACAGCAAAAATGGAAATCAGAAGATAATGTAATAATATACAATTCACTGAAAGAAAATCATGCCATTCTGAAAAATCTATGCCTAGAGAAACAATGAACTTAAAAGTTATTTTCTTCTCTTTTTCTGAATTCCAAAGAATAAATTTATTTTACTAAAACTATGACCAATAGCCCTTCCTGATATTTTTCCAGCTTTCTTTTTTTTTATTAAACTTGTTGGGGCAACATTGGTTAATAGGACCATATAGCTTTCAAGTTTACATTTCTATGATATATGATCTGTATATTGCATTTTGTGCATGCTTCTTAAATTCAAACCATCATCTGTCACCGCATATTTGGCCCCCTTTAAACTTTATTACCCACCTACCCCTTCCCTCTTGTACTATCACACTGTTGTCTGTATTTATGAATTTCAGTTTTATATCCCACATATGGTCCTTAGCTTTTTCTGACTGGATTATTTTGCTTAATATAATATTCTTAAGGTCCGTTCATGTCACAAATAGTAGTATTTCATATTTTCTTATGGCTATTATTCCACATATTATATGTACCACATCTTCTTTATCCAACCTTCTATTAAAGGAAATTTTAGTTGTCTCCATGTCTTGGTCACCATGAGTAATTCCGCAATGAATACAGGGGTTTATATACCTTTGCAAATATATGTTTTCAACTTCTTAGGGTAGGTCCCAGAAGGGGATAACTCTATTCTTAATTTTAGGAACCTCCACACCATTTTCCACAGTCCCTATACCAATTTGCATTCCCATCAGCAGTGAATGAGAGTTCATTTTTCTCTACCACCTCTCTAACACTTGTTATTACTTGTTTTATCAATAATAGCCATTCTAGTGAGTATGAGGTGGTAACTCATTGTAATTTTGATTTGCATTTTCATAATATCTAGTGAATTTGAACATCTTTTCATATCTTCTTTTCTGGCCTTCTGCCCATTTCTAATGGATTTTTTTGTATATTGTTTAGTGTTGACTTTATGAGTCTTTATGTATTTTAAATATTAACCCCTTGTTGGGCTGTTTGCAATATCATCTCCCATCAATTGGTTGCTTTTTTGTTTCATTGTCAGTTTCTTTTATTGTGTAGCAGCTTTAGCTTGATATAGTCCCATTCATTTATTTTTGCCTTTACCTCCCATGCCTTTGGAGACAAATTCATAAACTGCTCTCTACAACAAATGTCCATTAGTACCTATGTTTTATTCTATGTAAGTTATTGTTTCAGATCTTATATTTAGGTCTTTGATCCATTTTGAATTTTTTTATATGGGGACAAACTGTAATCTAGTTTCATTCTTTTGCATGTAACTTTCCAATTTTTCCATTACTATGTATTAAAGAGGCTTTCCTAGTGTGTTTTTGGCTTCTTTGTAAAAAAATTATTTACATACATATGTGTGGGTTTATTTTTGGGCTTTCAATTTTTTTCATTGGTCTGCATGGCTATTTCTACCAATGCCATGCTGTTTTGAATACCATAGTTCTGTAATACAATTAAAAACCAAACAGTACAATATGTCTGGATTTATCCTTTTTTCTTAGGATTGTTGTGGATATTTGAGGTCTTTTGTGGTTTCGTACAAGTATGATGATTTTTAATTCCATTCATTTAAAAGATGACATTGGGATTTGGATGGGGACTACATTAAATCAGTATATTCCCTTGGGTAATTTGACCATTCTAACTATGTTGATTCTTGCAATCCATGAATGCATATTTTTTCATTTAATTCTGTTTTTTTCAATATCCTTTAATAATGCTTTACAGTTTTCAGTATACTGTTTCTTCACATCTTTTGTTAAGTTTATTTTTTGGTTGCAATTGCAAAAAGAATATTTTTTAATTTCTTTTTCTGAAGTTTCATTGTTAGCAAATAGAAAAAAACAGTGGATTTTTTTTTGCGTTGACTTTGTATCCTGCAGTTTCCCGTGTTATTTATTTGTTGTGATAGTTTTTGGTGGAGTATTTAGGGTTTTCTATATACAGAATCATGTGATCTGCAAAAAGTGAAACTTGCTTTCTCCTTCCTGATTTGGATGCCTTTTATTACTTTTTTCTTTTGCCTCATTGCTCTGTCTAGATCTTCAAGAACTATATTGAATAAGAGTGGTGAGAGTGGGCATCCTTTTATTGTTCCTAATCTTAGAGGAAAAGCTTTCAGCTTTGAATATGATATTAGCTGAGGGTTTGACATCTATGGCCTTTACCATGTGCAGGTACTTTCTTTCTCTATCAATTTTATTGAGTGTTTTAATCATAAATGGATGTTGTAGCTTATTAATGCTTTTTCTTATGTATTTATAAGATCACATAATTTTTATCCTTTCTTTTGTTAAAGTGTATTACATTGATCAATTTGCAAATATTGAACACATTTATGATAAAAACTCTATGCAGAGTGGAAATAGAGAGATCATGCTTCAACATAAATGCTGTACATGAAAAACCTACAGCCAACATCACACTCAATGGGCAAAAACCAGAAGTGTTTCCCTTATGACTGGGAACAAGACAGGAATGTTTGCTTTCACCATTCATATTCAAAATAATATTGGAAGTCCTGGCCACAAGATTCAGACAACAAGAAGAAATAAAAGACATCTAAATTGGAAAACAAGAAGTAAAACTTATTTGCAGATGACATGATATTGTACATAGAAAACCCTAAAGACTACACCAAAAAACTACTAGACCTAATAAATTAATATGGCAAAGTAGCAAGATACAAAATTAATATCCACAAATGGGTGGCATTTCTATATAGCATCAATTAGTTGACAGAAAGAGAAACCAAGAAAACAATCTCATTTAATATTACACCAAAAATATTACCTAGAGATACTTTTTTTTCCTAGAGATACTTTTAACCAAGGAAGTAAAAGACCTGTAGTTGAAAAAAAATTTTTTACAGACACAAGTAAGTAGAAGTATACACCAGGTTCAGGGATTGGAAGAATTAACATCATTACAATTTCAATAGTACCCAAAGCAATCTATAGATTCAATGCAATACCTATTAAATTATCAATGGCATATTTCACAAATCTGGATCAAATATTGTAAAAATATATAAAGAGCCAGAAGAGTGACCAAATAGCCTCAGTGATCTTGAAAAAGAAGAACAAAATTGGAGGTATCACAATACCTGATATCAAACTATACTGCAAGTTCATAGGTATCATAGGTATCAAAACAGCCTGGTAGTGGCATAAGAAGAGGCATATAGAAAATTGGAATAGAACAGAGAGCCCAGAAATCAACACATATCCATATGGTCAGTTAATATTTCTCAAAGGAGGCAAGAATATACTATAGGGTCAGGACTGTCTCTTCAGAAAATGGTTTTGGGACTTCTGGCCAAGATGGAGGCATAGGTGGATACACTTCACCTCCTCACATAACCAAAAGAAGGTCAAGAGCAAATTTAAAAACAAAAAACAAGCAGAACTGCCAGAAAATTGAACTGTATGGAAGTCTAACAACCAAGGAGTTAGAGAAGAAACATTCATCCAGACAGATAGGAGGGACAGAGAGAGGCAAGTGGGTGGAGAGGACTCATGGCAAGGTGGCACCTGGTAGACCAGGCAAGGCAGCAGCTGGTGGACTGGGTGAGGTGGCAACTGGCAGAGCAGGCAGTCCCACATTTGCATGTGGGTAAACTGGGAGGAGAAAGTGGGGAGTGAGACAGACCATGCAACCCAGGGCTCCAGTGCAGAGAAATAAAGCCTGAAAACCTCTGACTGAAAAAATTTGTGGGGGTTGAGATATCAAGAAAAAAATCACATTTGATATAGAAAAAAGAAAAATAAAATACCTAGGAATAAACCTAACCAAGGAGATAAAAGACCTGTATGCAGAAAACTACACAACACTGAAGAATGAAATCAAGGAAGACACAAACAAATGGAAACATATACTGTGTTCATGGATTAGAAGAATTAACATCATCGAAATGTCCATACTATCCAAAGCAATTTACAGATTCAATGCAATACCTATTAAAGTAACAATGGCATATTTCACAGACATAGAACAAACACTTCAAAAATTTATATGGAGCCATAAACGACCCCGAATAGCAGCTGCAATTTTGAGAAAGAAGAACAAAGTAGGAGGGATCACAATACCTGATACCAAACTGTATTACAAGGCCACTGTAATCCAAACAGCCTGGTACTGGCATAAAAACAGGCACATAGACCAATGGAACAGAACAGAGAGCCTAGAAATGAACCCAAGTCTCTACAGTCAGTCAATATTTGACAAAGGGGGCAACACCATAAAATGGAGTAAAAATAGTCTCTTCAACAAATGGTGTTGGGAGAACTGGACAGCTACGTGCAAAAAA